>CAJHQQ010003407.1:0-44583 GCA_905132885.1 Moricandia moricandioides
GTGGTTGGGAATCACTTATTTTCCATTGTTCTTGGATAGTTATTTCGTTCCAATTTAATTGTTTAGGAGCATAAGTAGATATAGGTGTATCTTTACTATGTACAGATAATATAGTTGTTTCTCCTTTATCATCTTGTAATAAACATCTTGGAAAGAAAGGTTTGTCATGGGACTACCTTCTTTCTTTGCAGAACGAGTAATCAACAAATTAAAAGAATACGCAGGCGGTAGACAATTCGACTGGAATTCTATAACGTACGGTCAATGATTTGCATTCATCAAAAAAGAAGGATTAACAATTTGTCAAGCTTCTTACATCGTGATTTATTCTCGTTTTATTAGTATAAAGAATAAATTGCCAACTCTCCAAACAGGGTAAACTGGAGTCACTTCGGTAAAAAGTGGGAAAACATCTTCATCATAACTCCAATGATATTGATTCAACTTCAGGGTGATTATCCACTGATTTATGAGTCAAATAAAGCTTCTTACATCTTGATACATTCTGGTTTGATTAGAATCAAGAAGAAATTGCCAAATCTCCAAACAGGGTAAACTAGAATCACTTCGGTTAAATTAATGAGTCCAAATAAAGCTTCTTACACCGTGATTCATTCTGGTTTTATTAGTATCAAGAATAAATTGCCAAATCTCCAAAAAAGGTAAACTGGAGTCACTTCGGTAAAAAGTGGGAAAGCATCTTCTTCATAACTCCTATGATCTTGATTCAACTTCAGGGTGATTCTACACTTATTTATGAGTCCAGATCAAGATTCTTAAATCTCGAATCATTACGGTTTTATTTGTATCAAGAAGAAATTGCCAAATCTCCAAACAGGGTAAATTGGAATCACTTGGGTTAAAAGTGGGATAACTTCTTCATCATAACTCCAATGATATTGATTCAACTCCAGGGTGATTCTACACTGATTAATGAGTCCAAATCAAGCTTCTTACATCGTGATTCATTCTGGTTTTATTAGTATCAAGAATAAATTGCCAAATCTCCAAACAGGGTAAACTAGAGTCACTTCGGTAAAAAGTGGGAAAACATCTTCATCATAACTCCTATGATCTTGATTCAACTTCAGGGTGATTCTACACTGATTTATGAGTCCAGATAAAGATTCTTACATCTTGATTCATTATGGTTTTATTAGTATCAAGAAGAAATTGCCAACTCTCCAAACAGGGCAAAACTGGAATCACTTCGGTTAAAAGTGGGATAACTTCTTCATCATAACTCCAATGATATTGATTCAACTTCAGGGTGATTATCCACTGATTTATGAGTCAAAATAAAGCTTCTTACCTCTTGATACATTCTTTTTTGATTAGAATCAAGAAGAAATTGCCAAATCCCCAAACAGGGTAAATTGGAGTGACTTCGGTTAAAAGTGGGATAACTTCTTCATCATAACTCCTATGATCTTTATTCAACTTCAGGGTGATTATAAACTTATTTATCAGTGCAAATCAAGCTTCTTACATCGTGATTCGTTCTGGTTTTATTTGTATCCAGAAGAAATTGCCAAATCTCCAAACAGGGTAAACTAAAATCACTTCGGTTAAAAGTGGGATAACTTCTTCATCATAACTCCAATGATATTGATTCAACTCCTGGGTGATTCTACACTGATTAATGAGTCCAAATCAAGCTTCTTACATCGTGATTCATTCTGGTTTTCTTAGTATCAAGAATAAATTGCCAACTCTCCAAACAGGGTAAACTGGAGTCACTTCGGTAAAAAGTGGGAAAACATCTTCATCATAACTCCTATGATCTTGATTCAACTTCAGGGTGATTCTACACTGATTAATGAGTCGAAATCAAGCTTCTTACATCGTGATTCATTCTGGTTTTATTAGTATCAAGAATAAATTGCCAACTCTCCAAACAGGGTAAACTGGAGTCACTTCGGTAAAAAGTGGGAAAACATCTTCATCATAACTCCTATGATCTTGATTCAACTTCAGGGTGATTCTACACTGATTTATGAGTCCAAATGAAGCTTCTTACATTGTGATTCATTCTGGTTTTATTATTATCAAGAAGAAATTGTCAAATCTCCAAACAGGGTAAACTAGAACCAGTTCGGTTAAAAGTGGGGATAACTTCTTCATCATAACTCCAATGATATTGATTCAACTCCAGGGTGATTCTACACTGATTAATGAGTCCAAATCAATCTGTGACAGCCCTCCCCGTGGGATCCATCTGGCGCTGCAGCGCATCGACCCTAACCCCTCCCCTGTGATACAACCTGCCCGAAATCACCCTAGGCCTCGGCTCACAGGTGGGTTATTGGTGCGCTTGGCGCTACTCGAACCCAAGACCTCACCCTTTAACAGCACTCCTACAGAGAAGCTGTCACCAATTGTCCTGCAGATCAATTGGTGACAGCTTCTCTGTAGGAGTGCTATTAAAGGGTGAGGTCTTGGGTTCGAGTAACGCCAAGTGCACCAATAACCCACCTGTGAGCCGAGGCCTAGGGTGATTTCGGGCAGGTTGTATCACAGGGGAGGGGTTAGGGTCGATGCGCTGCAGCGCCAGCTGGATCCCACGGGGAGGGCTGTCACAAAAAAGTCGACTTTTATGTAACGGCCTACCCACAACTGGGCGGATCAGCCGGCCCTGCAGTGCACCGACCCTAACCCCTCCCCTGTGATACAACCTGCCCGAATTCACCCTAGGCCTCGGCTCACAGGTGGGTTATTGGTGCGCTTGGCGTTACTCGAACCCAAGACATCACCCTTTAACAACACTCCCACAGAGAAGCTGTCACCAATTGAGCTGCATTGTAACGACCCGGTTTCCATAACCGGTTGTCTGATTTTTTTAAATTAATTAATTCTGACTTAACCAAACCATTTCCTAAACCAGCACTCATCCACTTTCTTTTCTAACCTAAACGTGTATGCATGTATTAGTATATTTATCTCCTCCCACAAATCACAGCCGCCATGGATGTCAACATGTGAGATTAAGGCAACATCTTGCACCAGCTTCCTCTCCTCTCTCATGTTGTCTCTACTCTACTCCTTTACTTGTATTCGTCTAGATCCCTTGCAAAGAAGTTATGTTGTCGTTCATCTCAAATCACCGCTCGTTTGTTTGATCCGTTGCGTGCCACCACCACCATCCACACGAGTCACCACCGGAGTTGTCACAGCTGTGCCGCTAGGGATCCATCACCATGTTAATAATAACGAGAGCATGATCAAAATCGAGAGAAAGAGAAGCCACATGTAAGATCCATCATCTCATCACCGACAACTACCGACCTGCTGCGAAGAGATGTCCACCGCCGGAGACGTCACGTCATGTTGGAGACTAAGCTTCAAGGTCGGATAGCCATGAGTGTGGCTTTGATATGAGATTTGGTATGTGTGCAACGTGGAGAAGAGACGAGCAAACGGAGCCACCGTCCACCGTGTCTCACCACCACCAGCTTCGATCTATACGGCCACTTGTTGTGAGCCATTGGACACACAAGGAATGTCACCGGAGAGTCGAGCCGTGATCAGTAGTGATCGTACCAACTGCCGTCGTCAACCGTGTTCCAAGCCGTATTAGCTAAGTGTTGCCTCCTTCATTACTTGTGGTACAAGCAACATCTATAACATAAGCCCTAATCGTATGTATCTTGCACATGATGAAATGTTGTTGTCTAGGTGTGCTCGTGCAACAAGCCATTTATTAGAAAGTCTAGACTAAGTGGTATACTTCGAGACATACCCATTTTCGAGGGTTTTCCATTCCATCATCATTTAGGCCAAGGTGAGGGGCTATTTCGTAAATTCCGTTACTAGTGTAGAATTCTTTCTATCGTAGTTTAGTTTCGAAACATGTTCCGTCTGATTGGATCGAGTCTTGTGTGATAGTTAGGATTCAATGTAAACCGGAACTAGGGGTCTAGAGGATTCAACTTGACATGGATTGAGTGATGTTAAATGATGATATATATATATATATATATATATATATATATATATATATATATACGTATACGTAGTTATGAGTAGGGACTATGTGATGAGGGCGGCTGTTCAGAGAGATCTGGATTGGCAACGCTTATGAGGGCGGCTATTCAGAGAGATCTGGATAGCAACGCTTATGAGGGCGGGGGTTCGGAGACATCCGGGCTATCGACGCATAGTGGAGGGCGGGGGCTCAGAGACGTTTGGGCTGTCGGCGCTTATTTGAGTGGGGCGTGGTGCAGAGACGTTTGCATTCGACGCTTATGGTTACGGGCGGGGGTCCAGAGATGTCTGGGCTATCGACGCTTATTATGATGACGTATATCCGTATGAGGAGAATGCGGGGTGTATGAGCTAGTTATGCACTATCATCGCATTGTTTGTTCTGTGTGATGCCATAGGTGTCTTGTTTGATCATGCTAGTGCTAAACTTCCATAGTGGGAGTTCTATTACTTAGTCAGTGGTTTGCGTGTCTAGCATCCCATACCTCACTGAGTGACTCCCTTGTTGCTCACCCCTCTTTCTTCCCCTTTCAGGTGAGGATGGCGAGTAGTCAGATATCTGGACGATTTGGTGTCTTGGGGATCATCGTATTTATATCGGTTTTCACTCGGTTTTGATACAACTTTTCGATATGAATTATTCTAGTTATTAATTGTAAAAAAATGATTTATCTTGCGTATATTTTATTTCTGTTTCTAAATTTAAAATGATTTATCCGCTTTTATTTTATTAAATATTTTAATATTTTATATGATATTTTTATAAATCGGTTTAATTTGATTTTGTACCGGTAGTAGCACGCCGTTCTCAAGAGAGGAGGAGACGGGTGTTACACAATCTTCTTACATCGTGATTCATTCTGATTTTATTAGTATCAAGAATAAATTGCCAAATCTCCAAACAGGGTAAACTGGAGTCACTTCGGTAAAAAGTGGGAAAACATCTTCATCATAACTCCTATGATCTTGATTCAACTTCAGGGTGATTCTACACTGATTTATGAGTCCAGATCAAGATTCTTACATCTTGAATCATTATGGTTTTATTAGTATCAAGAAGAAATTGCCAACTCTCCAAACAGGGCAAACTAGAATCACTTCGGTTAAAAGTGGGATAACTTCTTCATCATAACTCCAATGATATTGATTCAACTTCAGGGTGATTATCCACTGATTTATGAGTCAAAATAAAGCTTCTTACATCTTGATACATTCTGGTTTGATTAGAATCAAGAAGAAATTGCCAAATCTCCAAACAGGGTAAACTGGAGTCACTTCGGTAAAAAGTGGGAAAACATCTTCATCATAACTCCTATGATCTTGATTCAAATTCAGGGTGATTCTACACTGATTTATGAGTCCATATCAAGATTCTTATATCTTGATTCATTATGGTTTTATTAGTATCAAGAAGAAATTGCCAACTCTCCAAACAGGACAAACTGGAATCACTTCGGTTAAAAGTGGGATAACTTCTTCATCATAACTCCAATGATATTGATTCAACTTCTGGGTGATTATCCACTGATTTATGAGTCAAAATAAAGCTTCTTACATCTTGATACATTCTGGTTTGATTAGAATCAAGAAGAAATTGCCAAATCTCCAAACAGGGTAAACTGGAGTCACTTCGGTTAAAAGTGGGATAACTTCTTCATCATAACTCCTATGATCTTGATTAAACTTCAGGATGATTCTACATTGATTTATGAGTCCAAATCAAGATTCTTAAATCTTGATTCATTCTGGTTTGATTAGAATCAAGAAGAAATTTCCAAATCTCCAAACAGGGTAAACTGGAATCACTTCGGTTAAAAGTGGAATAACATCTTCATCATAACTCCTATGATATTGATTCAAATTCAGGGTGATTATCCACTGATTTATGAGTCCAAATAAAGCTTCTTACATCTTGATTCATTCTGGTTTGATTAGAATCAAGAAGAAATTGTCAAATCTCCAAAAAGGGTAAACTGGAGTCACTTCGGTTAAAAGTGGGATAACTTCTTCATCATAACTCCTATGATCTTGATTCAAATTCAGGGTGATTCTACACTGATTTATGATTCCAAATCAAGATTCTTACATCGTGATTCATTCTGTTTTTATTAGTATCAAGAAAAAATTGCAACTCTGCAAACACGGCAAACTGGAATCACTTCGGTTAAAAGTGGGATAACTTCTTCATCATAACTCCAACGATATTGATTTAACTTCAGGGTGATTATCCACTGATTTATGATTCCAAATAAAGCTTCTTAAATATTGATTCATTCTGGTTTGATTAGAATCAAGAAGAAATTGCCAAATCTCCAAACAGGGTAAACTGGAGTCACTTCGGTTAAAAGTGGGATAACTTCTTCATCATAACTCCTATGATCTTTATTCAACTTCAGGATGATTCTACACTGATTTATGAGTACAAATCAAGATTCTTACATCATGATTCATTCTAGTTTTATTTGTATCAAGAAGAAATTGCCAAATCTCCAAACAGGGTAAACTAGAATCACTTCGGTTAAAAGTGGGATAACTTCTTCATCATAACTCTAATGATATTGATTCAACTCCAGGGTGATTCTACACTGATTAATGAGTCCAGATCAAGCTTCTTACATCGTGATTCATTCTGGTTTTATTAGTATCAAGAACAAATTGTCAAATCTCCAAACAGGGTAAACTGGTGTCACTTCGGTAAAAAGTGGGAAAACATCTTCATCATAACTCCTATGATCTTGATTCAACTTCAGGGTGATTCTACACTGATTTATGAGTCCAGATCAAGATTCTTACATCTTGATTCATTATGGTTTTATTAGTATCAAGAAGAAATTGCCAACTCTCCAAACAGGGCAAACTGGAATCACTTCGGTTAAAAGTGGGATAACTTCTTCATTATAACTCCTATGATCTTGATTCAACTTCAGGGTGATTCTAAACTTATTTATCAGTGCAAATCAAGCTTCTTACATCGTGATTCGTTCTGGTTTTATTTGTATCAAGAGAAAATTGCCAAATCTCCAAACAGGGTAAACTGGAGTCACTTCGGTAAAAAGTGGGAAAACATCTTCATCATAACTCCTATGATCTTGATTCAAATTCAGGGTGATTCTACACTGATTTATGAGTCCAGATAAATATTCTTACATCTTGATTCAATATTGTTTTATTAGTATCAAGAAGAAATTGCCAACGCTCCAAACAGGGCAAACTAGAATCACTTCGTTTAAAAGTGGGATAACTTCTTCATCATAACTCCTATGATCTTGATTCAACTTCAGGGTGATTCTAAACTGATTTATGATTCGAAATCAAGATTCTTACATCGTGATTCATTCTGTTTTGATTAGAATCAAGAAGTAATTGCCAAATCCCCAAACAGGGTAACTGGTGTCACTTCGGTTAAAAGTGGGAAAACATCTTCATCATAACTCCTATGATCTTGATTCAACTTCAGGGTGATTCTACACTGATTTATGAGTCCAGATCAAGATTCTTACATCTTGATTCATTATGGTTTTATTAGTATCAAGAAGAAATTGCCAACTCTCCAAACAGGGCAAACTGGAATCACTTCGGTTAAAAGTGGGATAACTTCTTCATCATAACTCCAATGATATTGATTCAACTTCAGGGTGATTATCCACTGATTTATGAGTCAAAATAAAGCTTCTTACATCTTGATACATTCTTTTTTGATTAGAATCAAGAAGAAATTGCCAAATCCCCAAACAGGGTAAATTGGAGTCACTTCGGTTAAAAGTGGGATAACTTCTTCATCATAACTCCTATGATCTTGATTCAACTTCAGGGTGATTCTAAACTTATTTATCAGTGCAAATCAAGGTTCTTAAATCGTGATTCGTTCGGGTTTTATTAGTATCAAGAAGAAATTGCCAACACTCCAAACAGGGCAAACTGGAATCACTTCAGTTAAAAGTGGGATAACTTCTTCATCATAACTCCAATGATATTGATTCAACTTCTGGGTGATTATCCACTGATTTATGAGTCAAAATAAAGCTTCTTACATCTTGATACATTCTGGTTTGATTAGAATCAAGAAGAAATTACCAAATCTCCAAACAGGGTAAACTAGAGTCACTTCGGTTAAAAGTGGGAAAACATCTTCATCATAACTCCTATGATCTTGATTCAACTTCAGGGTAATTCTACACTGATTAATGAGTCCAAATAAAAGATTCTTACATCGTGATTCATTCTGGTTTGATTAGAATCAAGAAGAAACTCCCAAATCTCCAAACAGGGTAAACTGCAATCAATTCAGTTAAAAGTGGGATAACTTCTTCATCATAACTCCAACGATATTGATTTAACTTCAGGGTGATTATCCACTGATTTATGATTCCAAATAAAGCTTCTTACATCTTGATTCATTCTGGTTTGATTAGAATCAAGAAGAAATTGCCAAATCTCCAAACAGGGTAAACTGGAGTCACTTCGGTTAAAAGTGGGATAACTTCTTCATCATAACTCCTATGATCTTGATTAAACTTCAGGATGATTCTACATTGATTTATGAGTCCAAATCAAGATTCTTAAATCTTGATTCATTCTGGTTTGATTAGAATCAAGAAGAAATTGCCAAATCTCCAAACAGGGTAAACTGGAATCACTTCGGTTAAAAGTGGAATAACATCTTCATCATAACTCCTATGATATTTATTCAAATTCAGGGTGATTATCCACTGATTTATGAGTCCAAATAAAGCTTCTTACATCTTGATTCATTCTGGTTTGATTAGAATCAAGAAGAAATTGCCAAATCTCCAAAAAGGGTAAACTGGAGTCACTTCGGTTAAAAGTGGGATAACTTCTTCATCATAACTCCTATGATCTTGATTCAAATTCAGGGTGATTCTACACTGATTTATGAGTCCAAATCAAGATTTTTACATCGTGATTCATTCTGGTTTTATTAGTATCAAGAAGAAATTGCAACTCTGCAAACACGGCAAACTGGAATCACTTCGGTTAAAAGTGGGATAACTTCTTCATCATAACTCCAACGATATTGATTTAACTTCAGGGTGATTATCCACTGATTTATGATTCCAAATAAAGCTTCTTACATCTTGATTCATTCTGGTTTGATTAGAATCAAGAAGAAATTGTCAAATCTCCAAACAGGGTAAACTGGAGTCACTTCGGTTAAAAGTGGGATAACTTCTTCATCATAACTCCTATGATCTTGATTCAACTTCAGGATGATTCTACACTGATTTATGAGTAAAAATCAAGATTCTTACATCATGATTCATTCTAATTTTATTTGTATCAAGAAGAAATTTCCAAATCTCCAAACAGGGTAAACTAGAATCACTTCGGTTAAAAGTGGGATAACTTCTTCATCATAACTCCAATGATATTGATTCAACTCCAGGGTGATTATACACTGATTAATGAGTCCAAATCAAGCTTCTTACATCGTGATTCATTCTGGTTTTATTTGTATCAAGAAGAAATTGCCAAATCTCCAAACAGGGCAAACTGGAATCACTTCGGTTAAAAGTGGAAAAAATCTTCATCAAAACTCTTATGATATTGATTGAAATTCAGGGTGATTATCCACTGATTTATGAGTCAAATAAAGCTTCTTATATCTTGATTCATTCTGGTTTGATTAGAATCAAGAAGAAATTGCCAAATCTCCAAACAGGATAAACTGGAGTCACTTTGGTTAAAAGTGGGAAAACATCTTCATCATAACTCCTATGATCTTGATTCAACTTCAGGGTGATTCTACACTGATTTATGAGTCCAGATGAAGATTCTTACATCTTGATTCATTATGGTTTTATTAGTATCAAGAAGAAATTGCCAAATCTCCAAACAGGGTAAACTAGAATCACTTCGGTTAAAAGTGGGATAACTTCTTCATCATAACTCCAATGATATTTATTCAACTCCAGGGTGATTCTACACTGATTAATGAGTCGAAATCAAGCTTCTTACATCGTGATTCATTCTGGTTTTATTAGTATCAAGAATAAATTGCCAACTCTCCAAACAGGGTAAACTGGAGTCACTTCGGTAAAAATTGGGAAAACATCTTCATCATAACTCCAATGATATTGATTCAACTTCAGGGTGATTATCCACTGATTTATGAGTCAAAATAAAGCTTCTTACATCTTGATACATTCTGGTTTGATTAGAATCAAGAAGAAATTGCCAAATCTCCAAACAGGGTAAACTGGAGTCACTTCAGTTAAAAGTGGGATAACTTCTTCATCATAACTCCTATGATCTTGATTCAACTTCAGGGTGATTCTAAACTGATTTATGAGTCCAAATCAACATTCTTACATCGTGATTCATTCTGGTTTTATTAGTATCAAGAATAAATTGCCAAATCTCCAAACAGGGTAAACTGGAGTCACTTCGGTAAAAAGTGGGAAAACATCTTCATCATAACTCCTATGATCTTGATTCAACTTCAGGGTGATTCTACACTGATTTATGAGTCCATATCAAGATTCTTACATCTTGATTCATTATGGTTTTATTAGTATCAAGAAGAAATTGCCAACACTCCAAACAGGGCAAACTGGAATCACTTCAGTTAAAAGTGGGATAACTTCTTCATCATAACTCCAATGATATTGATTCAACTTCTGGGTGATTATCCACTGATTTATGAGTCAAAATAAAGCTTCTTACATCTTGATACATTCTGGTTTGATTAGAATCAAGAAGAAATTACCAAATCTCCAAACAGGGTAAACTAGAGTCACTTCGGTTAAAAGTGGGAAAACATCTTCATCATAACTCCTATGATCTTGATTCAACTTCAGGGTAATTCTACACTGATTAATGAGTCCAAATAAAGATTCTTACATCGTGATTCATTCTGGTTTGATTAGAATCAAGAAGAAACTCCCAAATCTCCAAACAGGGTAAACTGCAATCAATTCAGTTAAAAGTGGGATAACTTCTTCATCATAACTCCAACGATATTGATTTAACTTCAGGGTGATTATCCACTGATTTATGATTCCAAATAAAGCTTCTTACATCTTGATTCATTCTGGTTTGATTAGAATCAAGAAGAAATTGCCAAATCTCCAAACAGGGTAAACTGGAGTCACTTCGGTTAAAAGTGGGATAACTTCTTCATCATAACTCCTATGATCTTGATTAAACTTCAGGATGATTCTACATTGATTTATGAGTCCAAATCAAGATTCTTAAATCTTGATTCATTCTGGTTTGATTAGAATCAAGAAGAAATTGCCAAATCTCCAAACAGGGTAAACTGGAATCACTTCGGTTAAAAGTGGAATAACATCTTCATCATAACTCCTATGATATTTATTCAAATTCAGGGTGATTATCCACTGATTTATGAGTCCAAATAAAGCTTCTTACATCTTGATTCATTCTGGTTTGATTAGAATCAAGAAGAAATTGCCAAATCTCCAAAAAGGGTAAACTGGAGTCACTTCGGTTAAAAGTGGGATAACTTCTTCATCATAACTCCTATGATCTTGATTCAAATTCAGGGTGATTCTACACTGATTTATGAGTCCAAATCAAGATTTTTACATCGTGATTCATTCTGGTTTTATTAGTATCAAGAAGAAATTGCAACTCTGCAAACACGGCAAACTGGAATCACTTCGGTTAAAAGTGGGATAACTTCTTCATCATAACTCCAACGATATTGATTTAACTTCAGGGTGATTATCCACTGATTTATGATTCCAAATAAAGCTTCTTACATCTTGATTCATTCTGGTTTGATTAGAATCAAGAAGAAATTGTCAAATCTCCAAACAGGGTAAACTGGAGTCACTTCGGTTAAAAGTGGGATAACTTCTTCATCATAACTCCTATGATCTTGATTCAACTTCAGGATGATTCTACACTGATTTATGAGTCAAAATCAAGATTCTTACATCATGATTCATTCTAGTTTTATTTGTATCAAGAAGAAATTTCCAAATCTCCAAACAGGGTAAACTAGAATCACTTCGGTTAAAAGTGGGATAGCTTCTTCATCATAACTCCAATGATATTGATTCAACTCCAGGGTGATTATACACTGATTAATGAGTCCAAATCAAGCTTCTTACATCGTGATTCATTCTGGTTTTATTTGTATCAAGAAGAAATTGCCAAATCTCCAAACAGGGCAAACTGGAATCACTTCGGTTAAAAGTGGAAAAAATCTTCATCAAAACTCTTATGATATTGATTGAAATTCAGGGTGATTATCCACTGATTTATGAGTCAAATAAAGCTTCTTATATCTTGATTCATTCTGGTTTGATTAGAATCAAGAAGAAATTGCCAAATCTCCAAACAGGATAAAGTGGAGTCACTTTGGTTAAAAGTGGGAAAACATCTTCATCGTAACTCCTATGATCTTGATTCAACTTCAGGGTGATTCTACACTGATTTATGAGTCCAGATGAAGATTCTTACATCTTGATTCATTATGGTTTTATTAGTATCAAGAAGAAATTGCCAACTCTCCAAACAGGGCAGACTGGAGTCACTTCGGTTACAAGTGGGATAACTTCTTCATCATAACTCCTATGATCTTGATTCAACTTTAGGGTGATTCTAAACTGATTTATGATTCCAAATCAAGATTCTTACATCGTGATTCATTCTGTTTTGATTAGAATCAAGAAGTAATTGCCAAATCCCCAAACAGGGTAACTGGAGTCACTTCGGTTAAAAGTGGGAAAACATCTTCATCATAACTCCTATGATCTTGATTCAACTTCAGGGTGATTCTACACTGATTTATGAGTCCAGATCAAGATTCTTACATCTTGATTCATTATGGTTTTATTAGTATCAAGAAGAAATTGCCAACTCTCCAAACAGGGCAAACTGGAATCACTTCGGTTAAAAGTGGGATAACTTCTTCATCATAACTCCAATGATATTGATTCAACTTCAGGGTGATTATCCACTGATTTATGAGTCAAAATAAAGCTTTTTACATCTTGATACATTCTTTTTTGATTAGAATCAAGAAGAAATTGCCAAATCTCCAAACAGGGTAAACTAGAGTCACTTCGGTTAAAAGTGGGATAACTTCTTCATCATAACTCCTATGATCTTGATTCAACTTCAGGGTGATTCTAAACTTATTTATCAGTGCAAATCAAGGTTCTTAAATCGTGATTCGTTCTGGTTTTATTTGTATCAAGAAGAAATTGCCAAATCTCCAAACATGGTAAACTAGAATCACTTCGGTTAAAAGTGGGATAACTTCTTCATCATAACTCCAATGATATTGATTCAACTCCAGGGTGATTCTACACTGATTAATGAGTCGAAATCAAGCTTCTTACATCGTGATTCATTCTGGTTTTATTAGTATCAAGAATAAATTGCCAACTCTCCAAACAGGGTAAACTGGAGTCACTTCGGTAAAAAGTGGGAAAACATCTTCATCATAACTCCAATGATATTGATTCAACTTCAGGGTGATTATCCACTGATTTATGAGTCAAAATAAAGCTTCTTACATCTTGATACATTCTGGTTTGATTAGAATCAAGAAGAAATTGCCAAATCTCCAAACAGGGTAAACTGGAGTCACTTTGGTTAAAAGTGGGATAACTTCTTCATCATAACTCCTATGATCTTGATTCAACTTCAGGGTGATTCTAAACTGATTTATGAGTCCAAATCAAGATTCTTACATCGTGATTCATTCTGGTTTTATTAGTATCAAGAATAAATTGCCAAATCTCCAAACAGGGTAAACTGGAGTCACTTCGGTAAAAAGTGGGAAAACATCTTCCTCATAACTCTTATGATCTTGATTCAACTTCAGGGTGATTCTACACTGATTTATGAGTCCATATAAAGATTCTTACATCTTGATTCATTATGGTTTTATTAGTATCAAGAAGAAATTGCCAACTCTCCAGACAGGGCAAACTGGAATCACTTCGGTTAAAAGTGGGATAACTTCTTCACCATAACTCCAATGATATTGATTCAACTTCTGGGTGATTATCCACTGATTTATGAGTCAAAATAAAGCTTCTTACATCTTGATACATTCTGGTTTGATTAGAATCAAGAAAAAACTGTCAAATCTCCAAATAGGGTAAACTGGAGTCACTTCGGTTAAAAGTGGGATAACTTCTTCATCATAACTCCTATAATCTTGATTAAACTTCAGGATGATTCTACATTGATTTATGAGTCCAAATCAAGATTCTTAAATCTTGATTCATTCTGGTTTGATTAGAATCAAGAAAAATTGCCAAATCTCCAAACAGGGTAAACTGGAATCACTTCGGTTAAAAATGGAATAACATCTTCATCATAACTCCTATGATATTTTTTCAAATTCAGGGTGATTATCCACTGATTTATGAGTCCAAATAAAGCTTCTTACATCTTGATTCATTCTGGTTTGATTAGAATCAAGAAGAAATTGCCAAATCTCCAAAAAGGGTAAACTCGAGTCACTTCGGTTAAAAGTGGGATAACTTCTTCATCATAACTCCTATGATCTTGATTCAAATTCAGGGTGATTATACACTGATTTATGAGTCCAAATCAAGATTCTTACATCTTGATTCATTCTGGTTTTATTAGTATCAAGAAGAAATTGCCAACTCTCCAAACATGGCAAACTGGAATCACTTCGGTTAAAAGTGGGATAACTTCTTCATCATAACTCCAACGATATTGATTTAACTTCAGGGTGATTATCTACTGATTTATGATTCCAAATAAATATTCTTACATCTTGATTCATTCTGGTTTGATTAGAATCAAGAAGAAATTGCCAAATCTCCAAACAGGGTAAACTGGAGTCACTTCGGTTAAAAGTGGGATAACTTCTTCATCATAACTCCTATGATCTTGATTCAACTTCAGGATGATTCTACACTGATTTATGAGTAAAAATCAATATTATTACATCATGATTCATTCTAGTTTTATTTGTATCAAGAAGAAATTGCCAAATCTCCAAACAGGGTAAACTAGAACCACTTCGGTTAAAAGTGGGATAACTTCTTCATCATAACTCTAATGATATTGATTCAATTCCAGGGTTATTCTACACTGATTAATGAGTCCAGATCAAGCTTCTTACATCATGATTCATTCTGGTTTTATTAGTATCAAGAATAAATTGTCAAATCTCCAAACAGGGTAAACTGGTGTCACTTCGGTAAAAAGTGGGAAAACATCTTCATCATAACTCCTATGATCTTGATTGAACTTCAGGGTGATTCTACAATGATTTTTGAGTCCAGATCAGGATTCTTACATCTTGATTAATTATGGTTTTGTTAGTATCAAGAAGAAATTGCCAACTCTCCAAACAGGGCAAACTGGAATCACTTCGGTTAAAAGTGGGATAACTTCTTCATTATAACTCCTATGATCTTGATTCAACTTCAGGGTGATTCTAAACTTATTTATCAGTGCAAATCAAGCTTCTTACATCGTGATTCATTCTGGTTTTATTTGTATCAAGAAGAAATTGCCAAATCTCCAAACATGGTAAACTGGAGTCACTTCGGTAAAAAGTGGGAAAACATCTTCATCATAACTCCTATGATCTTGATTCAAATTCAGGGTGATTCTACACTGATTTATGAGTCCAGATAAATATTCTTACATCTTGATTCATTATGGTTTTATTAGTATCAAGATGAAATTGCCAACTCTCCAAACAGGGCAAACTAGAATCACTTCGTTTAAAAGTGGGATAACTTCTTCATCATAACTCCTATGATCTTGATTCAACTTCAGGGTGATTCTAAACTGATTTATGATTCCAAATCAAGATTCTTACATCGTGATTCATTCTGTTTAGATTAGAATCAAAAAGAAATTGCCAAATCCCCAAACAGGGTAAACTGGAGTCACTTCGGTCAAAAGTGGGAAAACATCTTCATCATAACTCCTATGATCTTGATTCAACTTCAGGGTGATTCTACACTGATTTATGAGTCCAGATCAAGATTCTTACATCTTGATTCATTATGGTTTTATTAGTATCAAGAAGAAATTGCCAACTCTCCAAACAGGGCAAACTGGAATCACTTCGGTTAAAAGTGGGATAACTTCTTCATCATAACTCCAATGATATTGATTCAACTCCAGGGTGATTCTACACTGATTAATGAGTCGAAATCAAGCTTCTTACATCATGATTCATTCTGGTTTTATTAGTATCAAGAATAAATTGCCAACTCTCCAAACAGGGTAAACTGGAGTCACTTCGGTAAAAAGTGGGAAAAAATCTTCATCATAACTCCAATGATATTGATTCAACTTCAGGGTGATTATCCACTGATTTATGAGTCAAAATAAAGCTTCTTACATCTTGATACATTCTGGTTTGATTAGAATCAAGAAGAAATTGCCAAATCATCAAACTGGGTAAACTGGAGTCACTTCGGTTAAAAGTGGGATAACTTCTTCATCATAACTCCTATGATCTTGATTCAACTTCAGGGTGATTCTAAACTGATTTATGAGTCCAAATCAAGATTCTTACATCGTGATTCATTCTGGTTTTATTAGTATCAAGAATAAATTGCCAAATCTCCAAACAGGGTAAACTAGAGTCACTTCGGTAAAAAGTTGGAAAACATCTTCATCATAACTCCTATGATCTTGATTCAACTTCAGGTTGATTCTACACTGATTTATGAGTCCAGATCAAGATTCTTACATCTTGATTCATTATGGTTTTATTAGTATCAAGAAGAAATTGCCAACTCTCCAAACAGGGCAGACTGGAGTCACTTCGGTTACAAGTGGGATAACTTCTTCATCATAACTCCTATGATCTTGATTCAACTTTAGGGTGATTCTAAACTGATTTATGAGTCCAAATCAAGATTCTTACATCGTGATTCAGTCTGGTTTTATTAGTATCAAGAATAAATTGCCAAATCTCCAAACAGGGTTAACTAGGATCATTTCGGTTAAAAGTGGGATAACTTCTTCATCATAACTCCAACGATATTGATTTAACTTCAGGGTGATTATCCACTGATTTATGATTCCAAATAAAGCTTCTTACATCTTGATTCATTCTGGTTTGATTAGAATCAAGAAGAAATTGCCAAATCTCCAAACAGGGTAAACTGGAGTCACTTCGGTTAAAAGTGGGATAACTTCTTCATCATAACTCCTATGATCTTGATTCAACTTCAGGATGATTCTACACTGATTTATGAGTCCAAATCAAGATTCTTACATCATGATTCATTCTGGTTTTATTTGTATCAAGAAGAAATTGCCAAATCTCCAAACAGGGTAAACTAGAATCACTTCGGTTAAAAGTGGGATAACTTCTTCATCATAACTCTAATGATATTGATTCAACTCCAGGGTGATTCTACACTGATTAATGAGTCCAGATCAAGCTTCTTGCATCGTGATTCATTCTGGTTTTATTAGTATCAAGAATAAATTGTCAAATCTCTAAACAGGGTAAATTGGAGTCACTTCGGTTAAAAAGTGGGAAAACATCTTCATCATAACTCATGTGATCTTGATTCAACTTCAGGGTGATTCTACACTGATTTATGAGTCCAGATCAAGATTCTTAGATCTTGATTCATTATGGTTTTATTAGTATCAAGAATAAATTGCCAACTCTCCAAACAGGGCAAACTGGAATCACTTAGGTTAAAAGTGGGATAACTTCTTCATCATAACTCCTATGATCTTGATTCAACTTCAGGGTGATTCTAAACTTATTTATCAGTGCAAATCAAGCTTCTTACATCGTGATTCGTTCTGGTTTTATTTGTATCAAGAAGAAATTGCCAAATCTCCAAACAGGGTAAACTGGAGTCACTTCGGTAAAAAGTGGGAAAACATCTTCATCATAACTCCTATGATCTTGATTCAAATTCAGGGTGATTCTACACTGATTTATGAGTCCAGATAAATATTCTTACATCTTGATTCATTATGGTTTTATTAGTTATAACTCATATGATCTTGATTCAACTTCAGGGTGATTCTAAACTGATTTATGATTCCAAATCAAGATTCTTACATCGTGATTCATTCTGTTTTGATTAGAATCAAGAAGAAATTGCCAAATCACCAAACAGGGTAAACTGGAGTCACTTCGGTTAAAAGTGGGAAAACATCTTCATCATAACTCCTATGATCTTGATTTAACTTCAGGGTGATTCTAAACTGATTTATGATTCGAAATCAAGATTCTTACATTGTGATTCATTCTGTTTTGATTAGAATCAAGAAGAAATTGCCAAATCCCCAAACAGGGTAAACTGGAGTCACTTCGGTTAAAAGTGGGAAAACATCTTCATCATAACTCCTATGATCTTGATTCAACTTCAGGGTGATTCTACACTGATTTATGAGTCCAGATCAAGATTCTTACATCTTGATTCATTATGGTTTTATTAGTATCAAGAAGAAATTGCCAACTCTCCAAACAGGGCAAACTGGAATCACTTTGGTTAAAAGTAGGATAACTTCTTCATCATAACTCCAATGATATTGATTCAACTTCAGGGTGATTATCCACTGATTTATGAGTCAAAATAAAGCTTCTTACATCTTGATACATTCTGTTTTGATTAGAATCAAGAAGAAATTGCCAAATCCCCAAACAGGGTAAACTGGAGTCACTTCGGTTAAAAGTGGGATAACTTCTTCATCATAACTCCTATGATCTTGATTCAACTTCAGGGTGATTCTAAACTTATTTATGAGTGCAAATCAAGGTTCTTAAATCGTGATTCATTCTGGTTTTATTTGTATCAAGAAGAAATTGCCAAATCTCCAAACAGGGTAAACTAGAATCACTTCGGTTAAAAGTGGGATAACTTCTTCATCATAACTCCAATGATATTGATTCAACTCCAGGGTGATTCTACACTGATTAATGAGTCCAAATCAAGCTTCTTACATCGTGATTCATTCTGGTTTTATTAGTATCAAGAATAAATTGCCAAATCTCCAAACAGGGTAAACTGGAGTCACTTCGGTAAAAAGTGGGAAAACATCTTCATCATAACTCCTATGATCTTGATTCAACTTCAGGGTGATTCTACACTGATTTATGAGTCCAAATCAAGATTCTTACATCTTGATTCATTCTGGTTTTATTAGTATCAAGAAGAAATTGCCAAATCTCCAAACAGGGTAAACTGGAATCACTTCGGTTAAAAGTGGGATAACTTCTTCATCATAACTCCTATGATATTGATTCAACTTCAGGGTGATTCTACACTGATTTATGAGTCCAAATAAAGCTTCTTACATCTTGATTCATTCTGGTTTGATTAGAATCAAGAAGAAATTGCCAATCTCCAAACAGGGTAAACTGGAGTCACTTCGGTTAAAAGTGGGATAACTTCTTCATCATAACTCCTATGATCTTGATTCAACTTCAGGGTGATTCTAACTGATTTATGAGTCCAAATCAAGATTCTTACATCGTGATTCATTCTGGTTTTATTAGTATCAAGAATAAATTGCCAAATCTCCAAACAGGGTAAACTGGAGTCACTTCGGTAAAAAGTGGGAAAACATCTTCATCATAACTCCTATAATCTTGTTTCAACTTCAGGGTGATTCTACACTGATTTATGAGTCCAGATCAAGATTCTTACATCTTGAATCATTATGGTTTTATTTGTATCAAGAAGAAATTGCCAAATGTCCAAACAGGATAACTGGAGTCACTTCGGTAAAAAGTGGGAAAACATCTTCATCATAACTCCTATGATCTTGATTCAACTTCAGGGTGATTCTACACTGATTTATGATTCCAGATCAAGATTCTTACATCTTTATTCATTATGGTTTTATTAGTATCAAGAAGAAATTGCAAACTCTCCAAACAGGGCAAACTGGAGTCACTTCGGTCAAAAGTGGGATAACTTCTTCATCATAACTCCTATGACCTTGATTCAACTTCAGGGTGATTCTAAACTGATTTATGAGTCCAAATCAAGATTCTTACATCGTGATTCATTCTGGTTTTATTAGTATCAAGAATAAATTGCCAAATCTCCAAACAGGGTAAACTGGAGTCACTTCGGTTAAAAGTGGGATAACATCTTCATCATAACTCCTATGATCTTGATTCAACTTCAGGGTGATTCTACACTGATTTATGAGTCCAAATCAAGATTCTTACATCTTGATTCATTCTGGTTTTATTAGTATCAAGAAGAAATTGCCAACTCTCCAAACAGGGCAAACTGGAATCACTTCGGTTAAAAGTGGGATAACTTCTTCATCATAACTCCAATGATATTGATTCAACTTCAGGGTGATTCTACACTGATTTATGAGTCCAAATAAAGCTTCTTACATCTTGATTCATTCTGGTTTGATTAGAATCAAGAAGAAATTGCCAAATCTCCAAACAGGGTAAACTGGATCACTTCGGTTAAAAGTGGGATAACTTCTTCATCATAACTCCTATGATCTTGATTCAACTTCAGGGTGATTCTACACTGATTTATGAGTCCAAATAAAGCTTCTTACATCTTGATTCATTCTGGTTTGATTAGAATCAAGAAGAAATTGCCAAATCTCCAAACAGGGTAAACTGGAGTCACTTCGGTTAAAAGTGGGATAACTTCTTCATCATAACTCCTATGATCTTGATTCAACTTCAGGGTGATTCTACACTGATTTATGAGTCCAAATCAAGATTCTTACATCGTGATTCATTCTGGTTTTATTTGTATCAAGAAGAAATTGCCAAATCTCCAAACAGGGTAAACTAGAATCACTTCGGTTAAAAGTGGGATAACTTCTTCATCATAACTCCAATGATATTGATTCAACTCCAGGGTGATTCTACACTGATTAATGAGTCCAAATAAAGCTTCTTACATCGTGATTCATTCTGGTTTTATTAGTATCAAGAATAAATTGCCAAATCTCCAAACAGGGTAAACTGGAGTCACTTCGGTAAAAAGTGGGAAAACATCTTCATCATAACTCCTATGATCTTGATTCAACTTCAGGGTGATTCTACACTGATTTATGAGTCCAGATCAAGATTCTTACATCTTGATTCATTCTGGTTTTATTAGTATCAAGAAGAAATTGCCAACTCTCCAAACAGGGCAAACTGGAATCACTTCGGTTAAAAGTGGGATAACTTCTTCATCATAACTCCTATGATCTTGATTCAACTTCAGGGTGATTCTAACTGATTTATGAGTCCAAATCAAGATTCTTACATCGTGATTCATTCTGGTTTTATTTGTATCAAGAAGAAATTGCCAAATCTCCAAACAGGGTAAACTAGAATCACTTCGGTTAAAAGTGGGATAACTTCTTCATCATAACTCCAATGATATTGATTCAACTCCAGGGTGATTCTACACTGATTAATGAGTCCAAATCAAGCTTCTTACATCGTGATTCATTCTGGTTTTATTAGTATCAAGAATAAATTGCCAAATCTCCAAACAGGGTAAACTGGAGTCACTTCGGTAAAAAGTGGGAAAACATCTTCATCATAACTCCTATGATCTTGATTCAACTTCAGGGTGATTCTACACTGATTTATGAGTCCAGATCAAGATTCTTACATCTTGATTCACTATGGTTTTATTAGTATCAAGAAGAAATTGCCAACTCTCCAAACAGGGCAAACTGGAATCACTTCGGTTAAAAGTGGGATAACTTCTTCATCATAACTCCAATGATATTGATTCAACTTCAGGGTGATTATCCACTGATTTATGAGTCAAAATAAAGCTTCTTACCTCTTGATACATTCTCTTTTGATTAGAATCAAGAAGAAATTGCAAAATCCCCAAACAGGGTAAACTGGAGTCACTTTGGTTAAAAGTGGGGTAACTTCTTCATCATAACTCCTATGATCTTGATTCAACTTAAGGGTGATTCTAAACTTATTTATCAGTGCAAATCAAGCTTCTTACATCGTGATTCGTTCTGGTTTTATTTGTATCAAGAAGAAATTGCCAAATCTCCAAACAGGGTAAACTAGAATCACTTCGGTTAAAAGTGGGATAACTTCTTCATCATAACTCCAATGATATTGATTCAACTCCAGGGTGATTCTACACTGATTAATGAGTCCAAATAAAGCTTCTTACATCGTGATTCATTCTGGTTTTATTAGTATCAAGAATAAATTGCCAAATCTCCAAACAGGGTAAACTGGAGTCACTTCGGTAAAAAGTTGGAAAACATCTTCATCATAACTCCTATGATCTTGATTCAACTTCAGGGTGATTCTACACTGATTAATGAGTCAAAATCAAGCTTCTTACATCGTGATTCATTCTGGTTTTATTACTATCAAGAATAAATTGCCAACTCTCCAAACAGGGTAAACTGGAGTCACTTCGGTAAAAAGTGGGAAAACATCTTCATCATAACTCCTATGATCTTGATTCAACTTCAGGGTGATTCTACACTGATTTATGAGTCCAAATCAAGCTTCTTACATTGTGATTCATTATGGTTTTATTAGTATCAAGAAGAAATTGTCAAATCTCCAAACAGGGTAAACTAGAATCACTTCGGTTAAAAGTGGGATAACTTCTTCATCATAACGCCAATGATATTGATTCAACTGCAAGGTGATTCTACACTGATTTATTAGTCAAAATAAAGCTTCTTACATCTTGATACATTCTGGTTTGATTATAATCAAGAAGAAATTGTCAAATCTCCAAACAGGGTAAACTGGAGTCACTTCGGTTAAAAGTGGGATAACTTCATCATCAAAACTCCTGTGATCTTGATTCAACTTCAGGGTGATTCAAAACTGATTTATGAGTCCAAAGCAAGATTATTACATCGTGATTCATTCTAGTTTTATTAGTATCAAGAATAAATTGCCAAATCTCCAAACAGGGTAAATTGGAGTCACTTCGGTAAAAAGTTGGAAAACATCTTCATCATAACTCCTATGATCTTGATTCAACTTCAGGGTGATTCTACGCTGATTAATGAGTCCAAATCAAGCTTCTTACATCGTGATTCATTCTGGTTTTATTAGTATCAAGAAGAAATTGCCAACTCTCCAAACAGGGTAAACTGGAGTCACTTCGGTTAAAAGTGGGATAACTTCTTCATCATAACTCCAATGATATTGATTCAACTTCAGGGTGATTCTACACTGATTTATGAGTCAAAATAAAGCTTCTTACATCTTGATACATTCTGGTTTGATTAGAATCAAGAAGAAATTGCCAAATCTCCAAACAGGGTAAACTGGAGTCACTTCGGTTAAAAGTGGGATAACTTCTTCATCATAACTCCTATGATCTTGATTCAACTTCAGGGTGATTCAAAACTGATTTATGAGTCGAATCAAGATTCTTACATCGTGATTCATTCTGGTTTTATTAGTATCAAGAATAAATTGCCAACTCTCCAAACAGGGTAAACTGGAGTCACTTCGGTAAAAGTGGGATAACATCTTCATCATAACTCCTATGATCTTGATTCAACTTCAGGGTGATTCTACACTGATTTATGAGTCCAAATCAAGCTTCTTACATCTTGATTCATTCTGGTTTTATTAGTATCAAGAAGAAATTGCCAAATCTCCAAACAGGGTAAACTGGAGTCACTTCGGTAAAAAGTGGGAAAACATCTTCATCATAACTCCTATGATCTTGATTCAACTTCAGGGTGATTCTACACTGATTTATGAGTCCAAATCAAGCTTCTTACATCTTGATTCATTCTGGTTTTATTAGTATCAAGAAGAAATTGCCAACTCTCCAAACAGGGTAAACTGGAGTCACTTCGGTTAAAAGTGGGATAACTTCTTCATCATAACTCCTATGATCTTGATTCAACTTCAGGGTGATTCTACACTGATTTATGAGTCCAAATCAAGCTTCTTACATCGTGATTCATTCTGGTTTTATTAGTATCAAGAAGAAATTGCCAAATCTCCAAACAGGGTAAACTAGAATCACTTCGGTTAAAAGTGGGATAACTTCTTCATCATAACTCCAATGATATTGATTCAACTCCAGGGTGATTCTACACTGATTTATGAGTCCAAATCAATCTTCTTACATCGTGATTCATTCTGGTTTTATTAGTATCAAGAATAAATTGCCAAATCTCCAAACAGGGTAAACTGGAGTCACTTCGGTAAAAAGTGGGAAAACATCTTCATCATAACTCCTATGATCTTGATTCAACTTCAGGGTGATTCTACACTGATTTATGAGTCCAGATCAAGATTCTTACATCTTGAATCATTATGGTTTTATTAGTATCAAGAAGAAATTGCCAACTCTCCAAACAGGGCAAACTAGAATCACTTCGGTTAAAAGTGAGATAACTTCTTCATCATAACTCCAATGATATTGATTCAACTTCAGGGTGATTCTACACTGATTTATGAGTCCAAATCAAGATTCTTACATCTTGAATCATTATGGTTTTATTAGTATCAAGAAGAAATTGCCAAATCTCCAAACAGGGTAAACTGGAATCACTTCGGTTAAAAGTGGGATAACTTCTTCATCATAACTCCAATGATATTGATTCAACTTCAGGGTGATTATCCACTGATTTATGAGTCCAAATAAAGCTTCTTACATCTTGATTCATTCTGGTTTGATTAGAATCAAGAAGAAATTGTCAAATCTCCAAACAGGGTAAACTGGAGTCACTTCGGTAAAAAGTGGGAAAACATCTTCATCATAACTCCTATGATCTTGATTCAACTTCAGGTGATTCTACACTGATTTATGAGTCCAAATCAAGATTCTTACATCTTGATTCATTATGGTTTTATTAGTATCAAGAAGAAATTGCCAACTCTCCAAACAGGGCAAACTGGAATCACTTCGGTTAAAAGTGGGATAACTTCTTCATCATAACTCCAATGATATTGATTCAACTTCAGGGTGATTATCCACTGATTTATGAGTCAAAATAAAGCTTCTTACATCTTGATACATTCTGGTTTGATTAGAATCAAGAAGAAATTGCCAAATCTCCAAACAGGGTAAACTGGAGTCACTTCGGTTAAAAGTGGGATAACTTCTTCATCATAACTCCTATGATCTTGATTAAACTTCAGGATGATTCTACACTGATTTATGAGTCCAAATCAAGATTCTTAAATCTTGATTCATTCTGGTTTGATTAGAATCAAGAAGAAATTGCCAAATCTCCAAACAGGGTAAACTGGAATCACTTCGGTTAAAAGTGGGAATAACATCTTCATCATAACTCCTATGATATTGATTCAAATTCAGGGTGATTATCCACTGATTTATGAGTCCAAATAAAGCTTCTTACATCTTGATTCATTCTGGTTTAATTAGAATCAAGAAGAAATTGCCAAATCTCCAAAAGGGTAAACTGGAGTCACTTCGGTTAAAAGTGGGATAACTTCTTCATCATAACTCCTATGATCTTGATTCAAATTCAGGGTGATTCTACACTGATTTATGAGTCCAAATCAAGATTCTTACATCGTGATTCATTCTGGTTTTATTAGTATCAAGAAGAAATTGCCAACTCTCCAAACAGGGCAAACTGGAATCACTTCGGTTAAAAGTGGGATAACTTCTTCATCATAACTCCAATGATATTGATTCAACTTCAGGGTGATTATCACTGATTTATGATTCCAAATAAAGCTTCTTACATCTTGATTCATTCTGGTTTGATTAGAATCAAGAAGAAATTGCCAAATCTCCAAACAGGGTAAACTGGAGTCACTTCGGTTAAAAGTGGGATAACTTCTTCATCATAACTCCTATGATCTTGATTCAACTTCAGGATGATTCTACACTGATTTATGAGTACAAATCAAGATTCTTACATCATGATTCATTCTGGTTTTATTTGTATCAAGAAGAAATTGCCAAATCTCCAAACAGGGTAAACTAGAATCACTTCGGTTAAAAGTGGGATAACTTCTTCATCATAACTCCAATGATATTGATTCAACTCCAGGGTGATTCTACACTGATTAATGAGTCCAGATCAAGCTTCTTACATCGTGATTCATTCTGGTTTTATTAGTATCAAGAATAAATTGTCAAATCTCCAAACAGGGTAAACTGGTGTCACTTCGGTAAAAAGTGGGAAAACATCTTCATCATAACTCCTATGATCTTGATTCAACTTCAGGGTGATTCTACACTGATTTATGAGTCCAGATCAAGATTCTTACATCTTGATTCATTATGGTTTTATTAGTATCAAGAAGAAATTGCCAACTCTCCAAACAGGGTAAACTGGAATCACTTCGGTTAAAAGTGGGATAACTTCTTCATCATAACTCCAATGATATTGATTCAACTTCAGGGTGATTATCCACTGATTTATGAGTCAAAATAAAGCTTCTTACATCTTGATACATTCTGGTTTGATTAGAATCAAGAAGAAATTGCCAAATCTCCAAACAGGGTAAACTGGAGTCACTTCGGTTAAAAGTGGGATAACTTCTTCATCATAACTCCTATGATCTTGATTCAAACTTCAGGGTGATTCTAAACTGATTTATGAGTCCAAATCAAGATTCTTACATCTTGATTCATTCTGGTTTGATTAGTATCAAGAAGAAATTGCCAAATCTCCAAACAGGGTAAACTGGAATCACTTCGGTTAAAAGTGGGATAACTTCTTCATCATAACTCCTATGATATTGATTCAAATTCAGGGTGATTATCCACTGATTTATGAGTCCAAATAAAGCTTCTTACATCTTGATTCATTCTGGTTTATTAGAATCAAGAAGAAATTGCCAAATCTCCAAACAGGGTAAACTGGAGTCACTTCGGTTAAAAGTGGGATAACTTCTTCATCATAACTCCTATGATCTTGATTCAACTTCAGGGTGATTCTACACTGATTTATGAGTCCAAATCAAGATTCTTACATCGTGATTCATTCTGGTTTTATTAGTATCAAGAAGAAATTGCCAAATCTCCAAACAGGGCAAACTGGAATCACTTCGGTTAAAAGTGGGATAACTTCTTCATCATAACTCCAATGACATTGATTTAACTTCAGGGTGATTATCCACTGATTTATGATTCCAAATAAAGCTTCTTACATCTTGATTCATTCTGGTTTTGATTAGAATCAAGAAAAAATTACCAAATCTCCAAAGAGGGTAAACTGGAGTCACTTCGGTAATAGTGGGATAACTTCTTCATCATAACTCCTATGATCTTGATTCAACTTCAGGATGATTCTACACTGATTTATGAGTACAAATCAAGATTCTTACATCATGATTCATTCTATTTTTATTTGTATCAAGAAGAAATTCCCAAATCTCCAAACAGGGTAAACTAGAATCACTTCGGTTAAAAGTGAGATAACTTCTTCATCATAACTCCTATGATCTTGATTCAACTTCAGGGAGATTCTACACTGATTTATGAGTCCAGAATCAAGCTTCTTACATCTTGATTCATTATGGTTTTATTAGTATCAAGAAGAAATTGCCAACTCTCCAAACAGGGCAAACTGGAATCACTTCGGTTAAAAGTGGGATAACTTCTTCATCATAACTCCAATGATATTGATTCAACTTCAGGGTGATTATCCACTGATTTATGAGTCAAATAAAGCTTCTTACATCTTGATACATTCTGTTTTGATTAGAATCAAGAAGAAATTGCCAAATCTCCAAACAGGGTAAACTGGAGTCACTTCGGTTAAAAGTGGGATAACTTCTTCATCATAACTCCTATGATCTTGATTCAACTTCAGGGTGATTCTAAACTGATTTATGAGTTCAAATCAAGATTCTTACATCGTGATTCATTCTGGTTTTATTTGTATCAAGAAGAAATTGCCAAATCTCCAAACAGGGTAAACTAGAATCACTTCGGTTAAAAGTGGGATAACTTCTTCATCATAACTCCAATGATATTGATTCAACTCCAGGGTGATTCTACACTGATTAATGAGTCCAAATCAAGCTTCTTACATCGTGATTCATGTTGACATGAATAAGAGAAATGAAGCTTAGAGAAGAAGAGATCAAGAGAAGCAGTCTGGATCAACCAAAATAGTGTGATCCGTACAAGCAGTCCAGTCTCAACCTAACTTGGTGTAGAAGGCAAGCAATGGAGTTTGCTTGCATTGTGATCACGTGTGTAGACTTGTCTGAGGCTCTGGATGACTATGACCTGAGGAAAGAGCTGTTGGAACAAGAAAACAAGAGAGAGTCACATGCTGGTATAAGGAGGAGAGAGGCAAGGGAGCTGTCACTTTCACACTTCTGGCTGAGCCATTTTGTCTCTACTTGGCTAGTATTGTTTATTCATTTCTGTATGCAAGTTGTGTATCTCTATTTAAATGCTGTAACCAGAACCAGAATGAATTAAGGGAATTATTCTCCTCTCTCTCATCTATTTTCGAAATCCCTCTCTCTCTCTCTAGTTCATCATGTTCTTCATTCTCCAGAAACAAACTCTCAAGTAAATCTCTCATTCTGATTCATTTCTGGTTTTATTAGTATCAAGAATAAATTGCCAACTCTCCAAACAGGGCAAACTGGAATCACTTCGGTTAAAAGTGGGATAACTTCTTCATCATAACTCCAATGATATTGATTCAACTTCAGGTGATTATCCACTGATTTATGAGTCCAAATAAGCTTCTTACATCGTGATTCATTCTGGTTTTATTAGTATCAAGAAGAAATTGCCAAATCTCCAACAGGGTAAACTGGAGTCACTTCGGTTAAAAAGTGGGAAACATCTTCATCAATAACTCCTATGATCTTGATTCAACTTCAGGGTGATTCTACCACTGATTTATGAGTCCAAATCAAGATTCTTACATCTTGATTCATTCTGGTTTTATTAGTAATCAAGAAGAAATTGCCAAATCTCCAAAACAGGGTAACTGAATCACTTCGGTAAAAGTGGGATAACTTCTTCATTCATAACTCCTATGTTCTTGATTCAACTCAGGTGATTTAACTGATTTATGAGTCCAGATCAAGATTCTTACATCGTGATTCATTCTGTTTATTTGTATCAAGAAGAAATTGCCAAATCTCCAAACAGGGTAAACTAGAATCACTTCGGTTAAAAGTGGGATAACTTCTTCATCATAACTCCTATGATCTTGATTCAACTTCAGGGTGATTCTACACTGATTATGAGTCCAAATCAAGATTTTTACATCGTGATTCATTCTGTTTATTAGTATCAAGAAGAAATTGACAAATCTCCAAACAGGGTAAACTAGAATCACTTCGGTTAAAAGTGGGATAACTTCTTCATCATAACTCCAATGATATGATTCAACTCCAGGGTGATTCTACACTGATTAATGAGTCCAAATCAAGCTTCTTACATCTGATTCATTCTGGTTTTATTAGTATCAAGAAGAAATTGCCAAATCTCCAAACAGGGTAAACTAGATCACTTCGGTAAAAGTGGGATAACTTCTTCATCATAACTCCTATGATCTTGATTCAACTTCAGGGTGATTCTACACTGATTTATGAGTCCAAATCAAGCTTCTTACATCGTGATTCATTCTGGTTTTATTAGTATCAAGAAGAAATTGCCAACTCTCCAAACAGGGCAAACTAGAATCACTTCGGTTAAAAGTGGGATAACTTCTTCATCATAACTCCAATGATATTGATTCAACTCCAGGGTGATTCTACACTGATTAATGAGTCCAAATCAAGCTTCTTACATCGTGATTCATTCTGGTTTTATTAGTATCAAGAATAAATTGCCAAATCTCCAAACAAGGTAAACTGGAGTCACTTCGGTAAAAGTGGATAACATCTTCATCATAACTCCTATGATCTTGATTCAACTTCAGGGTGATTCTACACTGATTTATGAGTCCAAATCAAGATTCTTACATCGTGATTCATTCTGGTTTTATTAGTATCAAGAAGAAATTGCCAAATCTCCAAACAGGGTAAACTGGAATCACTTCGGTTAAAAGTGGGATAACTTCTTCATCATAACTCCAATGATATTGATTCAACTCCAGGGTGATTCTACACTGATTAATGAGTCCAAATCAAGCTTCTTAGCATCGTGATTCATTCTGGTTTATTAGTATCAAGAATAAATTGCCAAATCTCCAAACAAGGTAAACTGGAGTCACTTCGGTTAAAAAGTGGGAAAACATCTTCATCATAACTCCTATGATCTTGATTCAACTTCATGGTGATTCTACACTGATTTATGAGTCCAAATCAAGATTCTTACATCTTGATTCATTCTGGTTTAATTAGAATCAAGAAGAAATTGCCAAATCTCCAAACAGGGCAAACTGGAATCACTTCGGTTAAAAGTGGGAATAACATCTTCATCATAACTCCTATGATCTTGATTCAATTTCAGGGTGATTCTACACTGATTTATGAGTCCAAATCAAGATTATTACATCTTGATTCATTCTGGTTTAATTAGAATCAAGAAGAAATTGCCAACTCTCCTAAACAGGGCAAACTGGAATCACTTTGGTTAAAAGTGGGATAACTTCTTCATCATAACTCCTATGATCTGATTCAACTTCAGGGTGATTCTACACTGATTTATGAGTCCAGATCAAGTTCTTACATCGTGATTCATTCTGGTTTTATTTAGTATCAAGAAAGAAAATTGCCAAATCTCCAAACAGGGTAAACTGGAATCACTTCGGTTAAAAGTGGGATAACTTCTTTCATCATAACTCCTATGATCTTGATTCAACTTCAGGGTGATTCTACACTGATTTATGAGTCCAAATCAAGATTCTTACATCGTGATTCATTCTGGTTTTATTAGTATCAAGAAGAAATTGCACAACTCTCCAAACAGGGTCAAACTAGAATCACTTCGGTTAAAAGTGGGATAACTTCTTCATCATAACTCCAATGATATTGATTCAACTCCAGGGTGATTCTACACTGATTAATGAGTCCAAATCAAGTTCTTACATCTGTGATTCATTCTGGTTTTATTAGTATCAAGAATAAATTGCCAAATCTCCAAACAAGGTAAACTAGAAGTCACTTCGGTAAAAAGTGTGATAACATCTTCATCATAACTCCTATGATCTTGATTCAACTTCAGGGTGATTCTACACTGATTTATGAGTCCAGATCAAGATTCTTACATCGTGATTCATTCTGGTTTTATTAGAATCAAGAAAAATTGTCAAATCTCCAAACAGGGTAAACTAGAATCACTTCGGTTAAAAGTGGGATAACTTCTTCATCATAACTCCTATGATCTTGATTCAACTTCAGGGTGATTCTACACTGATTTATGAGTCCAAATCAAGCTTCTTACATCGTGATTCATTCTGGTTTTATTAGTATCAAGAAAGAAATTGACAAATCTCCAAACAGGGTCAAACTAGAATCACTTCGGTTAAAAGTGGGATAACTTCTTCATCATAACTCCAATGATATTGATTCAACTCCAGGGTGATTCTACACTGATTAATGAGTCCAAATCAAGCTTCTATATCGTGATTCATTCTGGTTTTATTAGTATCAAGAAGAAATTGCAAATCTCCAAACAAGGTAAACTGGAATCACTTCGGTTAAAAGTGGGATAACTTCTTCATCATAACTCCTATGATCTTGATTCAACTTCAGGGTGATTCTACACTGATTTATGAGTCCAAATCAAGCTTCTTACATCGTGATTCATTCTGGTTTTATTAGTATCAAGAAGAAATTGCCAACTCTCCAAACAGGGCAAACTGGAATCACTTCGGTTAAAAGTGGGATAACTTCTTCATCATAACTCCTATGATCTTGATTCAACTTCAGGGTGATTCTAAACTGATTTATGAGTCCAAATAAATTTCTTACATCGTGATTCATTCTGGTTTTGATTAGAATCAAGAAGAAATTGCCAAATCTCCAAACATGGTAAACTGGAATCACTTCGGTTAAAAGTGGGATAACTTCTTCATCATAACTCCAATGATATTGATTCAACTCAGGGTGATTCTACACTGATTTAATGAGTCCAAATCAAGATTTCTTACATTGTGATTCATTATCGGTTTGATTAGAATCAAGAAGAAATTGCCAAATCTCCAAACATGGTAAACTGGAATCACTTCGGTTAAAAGTGGGATAACTTCTTCATCATAACTCCTATGATCTTGATTCAACTTCAGGGTGATTCTACACTGATTTATGAGTCCAAATCAAGATTCTTACATTGTGATTCATTCTGGTTTTATTAGTATCAAGAAGAAATTGCCAAATCACCAAACAGGGTAAACTAGAATCACTTCGGTTAAAAGTGGGATAACTTCTTCATCATAACTCCAATGATATTGATTCAACTCCAGGGTGATTCTACACTGATTAATGAGTCCATATCAAGATTCTTACATCATGATTCATTCTGGTTTTATTAGTATCAAGAATAAATTGCCAAATCTCCAAACAGGGTAAACTAGAATCACTTCGGTTAAAAGTGGGATAACTTCTTCATCATAACTCCAATGATATTGATTCAACTCCAGGGTGATTCTACACTGATTAATGAGTCCAAATCAAGCTTCTAACATCGTGATTCATTCTGGTTTTATTAGTATCAAGAATAAATTGTCAAATCTCCAAACAGGGTAAACTGGAGTCACTTCGGTTAAAAGTGGGATAACTTCTTCATCATAACTCCAATGATATTGATTCAACTTCAGGTGATTCTTCACTGATTTATGAGTTCCAATAAAGCTTCTTACATCTTGATTCATTCTGGTTTTATTAGTAATCAAGAAGAAATTGCCAAATCTCCAAACAGGGTAAACTGGAGTCACTTCGGTTAAAAGTGGGATAACTTCTTCATCATAACTCCAATGATATTGATTCAACTCCAGGGTGATTCTACACTGATTAATGAGTCCAAATCAAGCTTCTTACATCGTGATCCATTCTGGTTTTATTAGTATCAAGAATAAATTGCCAAATCTCCAAACAGGTAAACTGGAGTCACTTCGGTAAAAGTGGGAAAACATCTTCATCATAACTCCTATGATCTTGATTCAACGTTCAGGGTGATTCTACACTGATTTATGAGTCCAAATCAAGATTCTTACATCTTGATTCATTCTGGTTTTATTAGAATCAAGAAGAAATTACAAAATCTCCAAACAGGGTAAACTCGAATCACTTCGGTTAAAAAGTGGGATAACTTCTTCATCATAACTCCAATGATATTGATTCAACTTCAGGGTGATTCTACACTGATTTATGAGTCCAAATCAAGATTCTTACATCTGATTCATTCTGGTTTTGATTAGTATCAAGAAGAAATTGCAAAATCTCCAAACAGGTAAACTGGAGTCACTTCGGTTAAAAGTGGGATAACATCTTCATCATAACTCCTATGATCTTGATTCAACTTCAGGGTGATTCTACACTGATTTATGAGTCCAAATCAAGATTCTTACATCTTGATTCATTCTGGTTTTATTAGTATCAAGAAGAAATTGCCAAATCTCCAAACAGGTAAACTGGAATCACTTCGGTTAAAAGTGGGATAACTTCTTCATCATAACTCCTATGATCTTGATTCAACTTCAGGTGATTCTACACTGATTTATGAGTCCAAATCAAGATTCTTACATCGTGATTCATTCTGGTTTTATTAGTATCAAGAAGAAATTGCCAAATCTCCAAACAGGGTAAACTGGATCACTTCGGTTAAAAGTGGGATAACTTCTTCATCATAACTCCTATGATCTTGATTCAACTTCAGGGTGATTCTACACTGATTTATGAGTCCAAATCAAGATTCTTACATCTTGATTCATTCTGGTTTTAATAGAATCAAGAAAAATTGCCAAATCTCCAAACAGGGTAAACTGGAATCACTTTCGGTAAAAGTGGGATAACTTCTTCATCATAACTCCTATGATGTTGATTCAACTTCAGGGTGATTCTAAACTGATTTATGAGTCCAAATCAATATTCTTACATCGTGATTCATTCTGGTTTTATTTGTATCAAGAAGAAATTGCCAAATCTCCAAACAGGGTAAACTAGAATCACTTCGGTTAAAAGTGGGATAACATCTTCATCATAACTCCAATGATATTGATTCAACTTCAGGGTGATTATCCACTGATTTATGAGTCCAAATAAATCTTCTTACATCTTGATTCATTCTGTTTTGATTAGAATCAAAAAGAAATTGCCAAATCTCCAAACAGGGTAAACTGGAGTCACTTCGGTTAAAAGTGGGAAAACATCATCATCATAACTCCTATGATCTTGATTCAACTTCAGGATGATTCTACACTGATTTATGAGTCCAAATCAAGATTCTTACATCTTGATTCATTCTGGTTTGATTAGAATCAAGAAGAAATTGCCAAATCTCCAAACAGGGATAAACTGGAAATCACTTCGGTTAAAAGTGGGATAACTTCTTCATCATAACTCCTATGATCTTGATTCAACTTCAGGGTGATTCTAAAACTGATTTATGAGTCCAAATCAAGATTCTTACAATCGTGATTCATTCTGGTTTGTTATTTGTATCAAGAAGAAATTGCCAAAGTCTCCAAACAGGGTAAACTAGAATCACTTCGGTTAAAAGTGGGATAACTCTTCATAATAACTTCCAATGATATTGATTCAACTCCAGGGTGATTCTACACTGATTAGGAGTCCAAATTCAAGCTTCTTACTCGTGATTTATTCTGGTTTCATTAGTATAAGAATAGAATTTGCCAAATCTCCAAACAGGTTAAACTGGAGTCACTTCGGTAAAAAGTGGGAAACATCTTCATCATAACTCCTATGATCTTGATTCAACTTCAGGGTGATTCTAACACTTGATTTCATGAGTCCAAATCAAGATTCTTACATCTTATTCATTCTGGTTTATTAGAATCAAGAAGAAATTGCCAAATCTCCAAACAGGGTAAACTGGAATCACTTCGGTTAAAAGTGGGATAAACTCTTCATCATAACTCCTATGATCTTGATTCAACTTCAGGGTGATTCTAAACTGATTTATGAGTCCAAATCAAGATTCTTACATTGTGATTCATTCTGGTTTTATTTGTATCAAGAAAGAAATTGACAAATCTCCAAACAGGGTAAACTAGAATCACTTCGGTTAAAAGTGGGATAACTTCTTCATCATAACTCCAATGATATTGATTCAACTCCAGGGTGATTCTACACTGATTAATGAGTCCAAATCAAGCTTCTTACATCGTGATTCATTCTGGTTTTATTAGTATCAAGAATAAATTGCCAAATCTCCAAACAAGGTAAACTGGAGTCACTTCGGTAAAAAGTGGGAAAACATCTTCATCATAACTCCTATGATCTTGATTCAACTTCAGGGTGATTCTACACTGATTTATGAGTCCAAATCAAGATTATTACATCTTGATTCATTCTGGTTTTATTAGAATCAAGAAGAAATTGCCAACTCTCCAAACAGGGCAAACTGGAATCACTTCGGTTAAAAGTGGGATAACTTCTTCATCATAACTCCTATGATCTTGATTCAACTTCTGGGTGATTCTAATCTGATTTATGAGTCCAAATCAAGATTCTTACATCGTGATTCATTCTGGTTTTATTTGTATCAAGAAGAAATTGCCAAATCTCCAAAAAGGGTAAACTAGAATCACTTCAGTTAAAAGTGGGATAACTTCTTCATCATAACTCCAATGATATTGATTCAACTCCAGGGTGATTCTACACTGATTAATGAGTCCATATCAAGCTTCTTACATCGTGATTCATTCTGGTTTTATTAGTATCAAGAATAAATTGCCAAATCTCCAAACAGGGTAAACTGGAATCACTTCGGTAAAACTGAGAAAACATCTTCATCATAACTCCTATGATCTTGATTCAACTTCAGGGTGATTCTAAACTGATTTATGAGTCCAAATCAAGATTCTTACATCGTGATTTATTCTGGTTTTATTTGTATCAAGAAGAAATTGCCAAATCTCCAAACAGGATAAACTGGAATCACTTCGGTTAAAAGTGGAATAACATCTTCATCATAACTCCAATGATATTGATTCAACTTCAGGGTGATTATCCACTGATTTATGAGTCCAAATAATGCTTCTTACATCTTGATTCATTCTGTTTTGATTAGAATCAAGAAGAAATTGCCAAATCTCCAAACAGGGTAAACTGGAGTCACTTCGGTTAAAAGTGGGATAACTTCTTCATCTTAACTCCTATGATCTTGATTCAACTTCAGGATGATTATACACTAATTTATGAGTCCAAATCAAGATTCTTACATCTTGATTCATTCTGGTTTGATTAGAATCAAGAAGAAATTGCCAAATCTCCAAACAGGGTAAACTGGAATCACTTCGGTTAAAAGTGGGATAACTTCTTCATCATAACTCCAATGATACTGATTCAACTCCAGAGTGATTCTACACTGATTAATGAGTCCAAATCAAGCTTCTTACATCGTGATTCATTCTGGTTTTATTAGTATCAAGAATAAATTGCCAAATCTCCAAACAAGGTAAATTGGAGTCACGTCGATAAAAAGTGGGGAAAACATCTTCATCATAACTCCTATGATATTTATTCAACTCCAGGGTGATTCTACACTTATTAATGAGTCCAAATCAAGACTCTTACATCTTGATTCATTCTGGTTTTATTAGAATCAAGAATAAATTGCCAAATCTCCAAACAGGATAAACTAGAATCACTTGGGTTAAAAGTGGGATAACTTCTTCATCATAACTCCAATGATATTGATTCAACTCCAGGGTGATTCTACACTAATTAATGAGTCCAAATCAAGCTTCTTACATCGTGATTCATTCTGGTTTTATTAGTATCAAGAATAAATTGCCAAATCTCCAAACAGGATAAGCTGGAGTCACTTTGGTAAAAAGTTGGAAAACATCTTCATCATAACTCCTATGATCTTGATCCAACTTCAGGGTGATTCTACACTGATTTATGAGTCCAAATCAAGATTCTTACATCTTAATTCATTCTGGTTTTATTAGAATCAAGAAGAAATTGCCAAATCTCCAAACATGGTAAAACTGGAATCACTGCGGTTAAAAGTGGGATAACTTCTTCATCATAACTCCTATGATCTTGATTCAACTTCAGGGTGATTCTAAACTGATTTATGAGTCCAAATCAATATTCTTACATCGTGATTCATTCTGGTTTTATTTGTATCAAGAAGAAATTGCAAAATCTCCAAACAGGGTAAACTAGAATCACTTCGGTTAAAAGTGGGATAACTTCTTCATCATAACTCAAATGATATTGATTCAACTCCAGGGTGATTCTACACTGATTAATGAGTCCATATCAAGCTTCGTACATCGTGATTCATTCTGGTTTTATTAGTATCAAGAATAAATTGCCAAATCTCTAAACAAGGTAAACTGGAGTCACTTCGGTAAAAAGTGGGAAAACATCTTCATCATAACTCCTATGATCTTGATTCAACTTCAGGGTGATTCTACACTGATTTATGAGTCCAAATCAATATTATTACATCTTGATTCATTCTTGTTTTATTAGAATCAAGAAGAAATTGCCAACTCTCCAAACAGGGCAAACTGGAATCACTTCGGTTAAAAGTGGGATAACTTCTTCATCATAACTCCTATGATCTTGATTCAACTTCAGGGTGATTCTACACTGATTTATGAGTCCAAATCAAGATTCTTACATCTTGATTCATTCTGGTTTTATTAGAATCAAGAAGAAATTGCCAAATCTCCAAACATGGTAAACTGGAATCACTTCGGTTAAACTGGGATAACTTCTTCATCATAACTCCAATGATATTGTTTCAACTCCAGGGTGATTCTACACTGATTAATGAGTCCAGATAAAGCTTTTTACATCGTGATTCATTCTAGTTTTATTAGTATCAAGAATAAATTGTCAAATCTCCAAACAAGGTAAACTGGAGTCACTTAGGTAAAAAGTGGGAAAACATCTTCATCATAACTCCTATGATCTTGATTCAACTTCAGGGTGATTCTAAACTGATTTATGAGTCCAAATCAAGATTCTTACATCGTGATTTATTCTGGTTTTATTTGTATCAAGAAGAAATTGCCAAATCTCCAAACAGGATAAACTGGAATCACTTCGGTTAAAAGTGGAATAACATCTTCATCATAACTCCAATGATATTGATTCAACTTCAGGGTGATTATCCACTGATTTATGAGTCCAAATAATGCTTCTTACATCTTGATTCATTCTGTTTTGATTAGAATCAAGAAGAAATTGCCAAATCTCCAAACAGGGTAAACTGGAGTCACTTCGGTTAAAAGTGGGATAACTTCTTCATCATAACTCCTATGATCTTGATTCAACTTCAGGATGATTATAAACTAATTTATGAGTCCAAATCAAGATTCTTACATCTTGATTCATTCTGGTTTGATTAGAATCAAGAAGAAATTGCCAAATCTCCAAACAGGGTAAACTGGAATCACTTCGGTTAAAAGTGGGATAACTTCTTCATCATAACTCCAATGATACTGATTCAACTCCAGAGTGATTCTACACTGATTAATGAGTCCAAATCAAGCTTCTTACATCGTGATTCATTCTGGTTTTATTAGTATCAAGAATAAATTGCCAAATCTCCAAACAAGGTAAATTGGAGTCACGTCGATAAAAAGTGGGAAAACATCTTCATCATAACTCCTATGATATTTATTCAACTCCAGGGTGATTCTACACTTATTAATGAGTCCAAATCAAGACTCTTACATCTTGATTCATTCTGGTTTTATTAGAATCAAGAATAAATTGCCAAATCTCCAAACAGGATAAACTAGAATCACTTGGGTTAAAAGTGGGATAACTTCTTCATCATAACTCCAATGATATTGATTCAACTCCAGGGTGATTCTACACTAATTAATGAGTCCAAATCAAGCTTCTTACATCGTGATTCATTCTGGTTTTATTAGTATCAAGAATAAATTGCCAAATCTCCAAACAGGATAAGCTGGAGTCACTTTGGTAAAAAGTTGGAAAACATCTTCATCATAACTCCTATGATCTTGATCCAACTTCAGGGTGATTCTACACTGATTTATGAGTCCAAATCAAGATTCTTACATCTTAATTCATTCTGGTTTTATTAGAATCAAGAAGAAATTGCCAAATCTCCAAACATGGTAAAACTGGAATCACTGCGGTTAAAAGTGGGATAACTTCTTCATCATAACTCCTATGATCTTGATTCAACTTCAGGGTGATTCTAAACTGATTTATGAGTCCAAATCAATATTCTTACATCGTGATTCATTCTGGTTTTATTTGTATCAAGAAGAAATTGCAAAATCTCCAAACAGGGTAAACTAGAATCACTTCGGTTAAAAGTGGGATAACTTCTTCATCATAACTCCAATGATATTGATTCAACTCCAGGGTGATTCTACACTGATTAATGATTCCAAATCAAGCTTCTTACATCGTGATTCTGATGCGTCCCTAGGATGCTCTTTGGTTGATGGGAATGGATAATCCTTGCAAGAACGAATCTAAAGACTCAAGTCCTTCAAGGCGTGTGGATCGGATGGTGACACAAGAGGGATGAATTGTTGGAAAAGCTATGAATAGCTAAGAACATGAACTCACTCTTTAAGAATGGAAGAGACAATCAACTTGTGATTGAATCCTCTCAGCAAAATAATCTACACAACCATCTGAATCTAGAGAGATTAAGTGGCTGTGAGATTGATACAATAATTAGAAATAAACTAAGAACAGATTAAATACTCTAGTTTGAATCTATTCCTTGAGAAGTGACACAACACTTTCAGTTTGTTCACTTAAGGAGAATAGGAAACAGAATCAGTAAGCTAGAGTTTAAGAGAAGATAAAGAAGAGTTTAAACTGATTTTAGAGTAGAATGGGCAAGCATGATCTGCCCTTAGGCAGACCCAAAACATGTATACCTTAACTCCCTACATTGTGACTAATTTAAAGAACACTTAGTAAAGAGATGAGTTATACACGAAATTTATGAATGCTTGTCTCTTATTTCTTGTGTGTTCATTACAATGAGGCTGCCTCTTTATTTATAGAGGAGAGCCTTAGGTTTTACAGCAGGAGCAACAAGACAAAGGAGAGATTAAACTAATACTATCCTAGGAAATGAATAAACAAAGCTATTTGGAAGCAGCCAAGGAGGAAGAGGACAAGAGAGTATTCTGCAGCAAGAGAGTGAAAGGGACAGCTCCTAGCAGCCATATTCCTTAAGCTCACATGTGATCCCATTTGAATTCAAACCGAATTCCTTGGCGCCAACCATATTCTTCTTTCTTGGTCGACATAAAACTCACCCGGACTATGCACATTGGTCTTGATTCTTTTGCACAAACTTTGCACCAAAGATTATCTTCAACCCTTGTTTTGCAAATTGATCTTTCGGTGTTTTGAGGCTGACCCGAACTTTGCACATCATTATATTTCTTGTTCTTCTCAGCTTGCTGGCTCCTTTATTTATTGTGCAAGTATTGATTACTTGCAACACACTTCATGCCTCTACAGCCTCGTTCTCTTCTTGCACACACACCTTGATCATCTTTTCATTGTCTTGGTTGTGTGATCAGTATCTTGAGGCTGGAGATGCTTGGCCTTCACTTCCTTTGTTTGGCCTTCACACCTCCTTTTTTTGCTTCACTCTAATACCCTCCCTCAAGGTTGGGCTGCGGAAGCCACTGGTTCCAAAGGCCAAGCTTGCAACACGCAAATGACTACCTCATTAAAAAACCTCACCATGTAAAACCACTTGGCATAAAACCATGATGAGGACAAAAAGAGTATAGCCTTCACGGTGCATTGGATAGCTATGACCTTAGCTTTATTTTAATTGAGCTTGAAGCTTCTCTAATCTGAACTGCGGCTTGGAATTGTCTTTAAAACCGCCAAAAGTGACTCATGGCTTGAACCATGATCTGAAGAGATTGCTGAGGGTCTTAGCGCCATGATTTGAACTTATGCAACACCTCTTTCTTCTTGATGCTTCACATGAAGCTTATTGACCCTTAGCTAACATCTTGCTGGTGAGCTGATTCATCACTTTCCTACAGTATCTTCTCCTCAAGATCTTCTTGTCTTGGGTCCATGAATCTGAGGCCATTGGTTCTAACCCCCAAAGCTAGCTTCTGATGATGCTCTAGATCAACCAAACTTGCATTGTCTTCTTGAGACAACCAAGTACAAACACCAATCACCATTCTTAGACTTAGAACCTGTTGAGTATGGACAGATTCAAAGCAAAAAATTAGTGAATGATGGAGAGAATAAAGTAACAAGAGAGTATAAGTAACCATAGAATTAGAGAATAAGTAACAAGAGTATGAGAGAATAATGGAGAGTAAGAGTATGGAGGAGAATGAGAGTGTTGCGGAAGCAGATTGCAGTCCATGGCCTTCAAGCTTCATGGCTGATCACAATGCTGGTGAGGCATGAACATCCCACCAGTTAGAACATTTTTAAGTCATTTTCGAAATCAGATTACTCAAGAATCTGTTCAAAAACATTTTCAGATTTTTAAATCCTTTCAAAGAGCTTTTCTTTAAATCTGAAATTCAAATGCTCTTACAAATCAATTTTCTTCAAATCATCATCAATCTTTCTCCCTCCCTCAAGCATTGGTTTCATTAGACTTAAAGTCTTTTACCAAGTTTGAAAATATAAAGAGACAAAGGGTAGAAAAGGATGATAATGTTTGAGACAAAACCAGCAAAAACTTCATCTTTTAAAACTGTTTGTAAAGCACAAAACAGATGAAGTCTTTTGTTTAATTTCCCTCCCTTAGCCTTGGATTAGGATCCCAACTCAAGATCAAACCACAGCTTACACATGGGAGAGAAGAAACCAAAACAGAACTCCATCTTGTCTTCTTTAAAGAAATCATTAGACAAGATGAACACAAAATATTTTTGAAATCGATTTTTTTTTTTTTCAAGAGTTCTTCAAGATACAAGTTTAATCTTTTCTCCCTCCCTCAAGCTGACATGAACAGATTTTTAATCTTTCATCCAAAGGCTTAAACAATGAGGAGATAAAGGGGAGAGTCATTGATTAAAAAAAACTTTAAAGACTTGCATCTTAAAGAAACTCACAGATTTTGAATACATACTTCATCTACACTCTCTACTGTCCAGGTTTTGAATCTCAGCCACACAGCTCATCAAAAACGAATTTTAAAGGAGAAAGAGAGAGATATTCAGATGAAGAAATTGACAAAAGAAGTGAGTTCAGCCCAAGAAGAGCAACAAAGCTCTGATACCATGTTGGAAAAGCTATGAATAGCTAAGAACATGAACTCACTCTTTAAGAATGGAAGAGACAATCAACTTGTGATTGAATCCTCTCAGCAAAATAATCTACACAACCATCTGAATCTAGAGAGATTAAGTGGCTGTGAGATTGATACAATAATTAGAAATAAACTAAGAACAGATTAAATACTCTAGTTTGAATCTATTCCTTGAGAAGTGACACAACACTTTCAGTTTGTTCACTTAAGGAGAATAGGAAACAGAATCAGTAAGCTAGAGTTTAAGAGAAGATAAAGAAGAGTTTAAACTGATTTTAGAGTAGAATGGGCAAGCATGATCTGCCCTTAGGCAGACCCAAAACATGTATACCTTAACTCCCTACATTGTGACTAATTTAAAGAACACTTAGTAAAGAGATGAGTTATACACGAAATTTATGAATGCTTGTCTCTTATTTCTTGTGTGTTCATTACAATGAGGCTGCCTCTTTATTTATAGAGGAGAGCCTTAGGTTTTACAGCAGGAGCAACAAGACAAAGGAGAGATTAAACTAATACTATCCTAGGAAATGAATAAACAAAGCTATTTGGAAGCAGCCAAGGAGGAAGAGGACAAGAGAGTATTCTGCAGCAAGAGAGTGAAAGGGACAGCTCCTAGCAGCCATATTCCTTAAGCTCACATGTGATCCCATTTGAATTCAAACCGAATTCCTTGGCGCCAACCATATTCTTCTTTCTTGGTCGACATAAAACTCACCCGGACTATGCACATTGGTCTTGATTCTTTTGCACAAACTTTGCACCAAAGATTATCTTCAACCCTTGTTTTGCAAATTGATCTTTCGGTGTTTTGAGGCTGACCCGAACTTTGCACATCATTATCTTTCTTGTTCTTCTCAGCTTGCTGGCTCCTTTATTTATTGTGCAAGTATTGATTACTTGCAACACACTTCATGCCTCTACAGCCTCGTTCTCTTCTTGCACACACACCTTGATCATCTTTTCATTGTCTTGGTTGTGTGATCAGTATCTTGAGGCTGGAGATGCTTGGCCTTCACTTCCTTTGTTTGGCCTTCACACCTCCTTTTTATGCTTCACTCTAATATGAATGAACTCTTGATACTCCTAGATGAATGGTTTGGATATTACACACCAAACTAAGCACCCTTAACTCTGGATATGACACACCAGAACTCGGCACACTTCTTTTAGAGAGAGAGAGAGCCGCAAAAGATGAATGACTTCAATAGAAAAAGGTTGCGTGAGTACAATAGGGCATAAGGGACCCTTTAAATAAGAAACCAGAGACATGCCTCTAGGGTTTCGACAATGATTCAAAAAAGGAAAGAAATAAAAACTATAGCCTAAAGTTTAAAATGAAATAACAAGTAACTTCTATTAGACTTGGACCGAGTGTAGCACTTAGGTGATTTGTAGACATGTTGTGGCCTCGTTAAAAACCTTCCTCCTGGAATACCTCGTGGGACAAAACCAAAAGCAAGGAAAAGAGCACGCACTCCATGTCTGCCTAGACACTACCTCAGTTTGGTGTAGAGATGGCTTGAATGGTGATCAAGACATCTCGGATCAAACCTTGTCCAAGACCTTCTTGTTGTGGATGTGAAGTGAGTAATCCAACAACATTCTCCTTGAGCTTCTTGACTCTGGAACGAGTCATGGGACCTTCAGGAATGGTTAGAGCATCCTCATCAAATGGTTGATGCATTGTGGCTTCATGTTGCTCATCTAAACTCTCCTCGTTGTCCTCCTTAGTGATCCGGTCCATGATCACATCATCCCCTCCCTCTTGAAAAGGATTTGTCCTCAAATCAGGTCCATCTACAACAAAAGGAGCCAAATCAGTGACATTGAAGCTATTTGATACATCGTACTTACCTTGGAGATCAAGCTTGTAGGCATTGTCATTGATCTTGTGGATGATCTCAAAGGGTCCATCAACCCTTGGCATCAGTTTGGACTTCCTCTCGTTGGGGAACCTATCCTTCCTTAGGTGCAACCAAACTTGGTCACCAACTTCAAAGGTTCTCACACGTCTCCCCTTGTTTGCTTGCTTCTCACACAGCTTGGTCTTTTGCTCAATGTTTAGTCTAGCCTTCTCATGAATCTGTTGAACCAACTCGGCTTTCTTCTTGCCATCTAGACTTGTCCTTTCACACTCAGGTAAAGGCATTAGATCCAAAGGAGAGGTGGGATTGAACCCATAAACAATTTCAAATGGAGAATACTTAGAAGCAGAATGCATAGCATGATTGTATGCAAATTCACAATGTGGCAAGTATTCTTCCCATGTTCTTAAGTTCTTCCTAATGAATGCACGCAGGAGTGTTCCTAATGTCCTATT
>CAJHQQ010003408.1:0-44574 GCA_905132885.1 Moricandia moricandioides
TTAATGTCCTTTTCAGTGTTGCTGCTCGTTTACATCTTTGGTGGGCGACAGTGTCTATTATGGTTGTGAATGGGAGCATGTTATAGATCGTGCATCACACTTTATGAATCCAAAACATGATTTGAGATTATTCACTTTTGATGATAACATTTTTAAATTCTTCATTACTCGTAGCATTTTCTATAAAAACCCATTTTAGGAAATCATTTTCCTCATCCCATTTAGAAACAAAAAAAAAAAAAAAAGGTGTAAGGCAAAAAGACAGGACACGCTCTCAGCAATGGCTATTAAAAGCACCTCGTTGGCCATTTGCCTCCTATTTTCTTTGGCCACCATAGCCACTGCTTACTACTCCCCATCATCTCCTCCGGTTCACCAATCACCGGGATACAAACCCACGCTTCCCCCTCCGTTTTACACCCCACAAGCCTACACTCCACCAGTTTACAAGCCAACCCTTCCCCTCCGGTCTACACCAAACCAACTCTTCACACCGGTTTACAAGCCAACTCTCTCTCCCCCCGGTCTACAAAAAGTCTCCTAGCTATTCTCCTCCTTCATATGTTCCAAAACCCAAACCTACTCTCCACCCACCAAGCCATATGTTCTTCCAAACCAACATACACTCCCTCCCACCAAGCCATATGTTCCAAAGCCAACCTACTCTCCACCCACCAAGCCATATGTCCCAAACCAACATACACTCCTACCACCAAGCCATATGTCCCAAAGCGAACCTACCACTCCACCCACCAAGCCATATGTTCCAAAACCACATACACTCCACCCACTAAGCCATACGTCCCAGAGATTCTTAAAGCTGTTGATGGCATCATTCTTTGCAAAAACGGTTATGAAACCTACCCAATTCAAGGTATAAATACATACTTAAGCTTCCGTAATTAAATACTCTGATTACAACAAAATTATTAATCAGAAAACTCGGTTAATTAAATTCATGTAGGAGCCAAGGCAAAGATCGTATGCTCCGAGCCAGGATCATACGGGAAGAAGGATGTTGTGATCTACAGCGATCCAACTGACTCTAAGGGATACTTCCACGTAAAGTTGACCGACATCATCAAGAACCTACTTCACTGTCGTGTCAAGCTCTACACATCTCCTGTTGAGTCCTGCAAGAACCCGACCAATGTCAACAAGGGTCTCACCGGAGTTCCATTGTCGATGTACGGATACCGTTACCACGCCGACATGAACTTGAAGATCTTTAGCGTCGGACCTTTCTACTTTACTGGTCCCAAGTCTGCTCCCACCACTCCCAAATACTGATGATGATCTTGCATGCATTATATATGAGGTCAAGATGATCCATTTATTGTTTGAAAATTTATCCATTTTAAATGTTCTTTTGTTTCTTTGTACCAATTTCAATTGATTCATTGCACCCTTTCTTTTTGGTTACGTTATTTTTGCAATTGTATTTAATAAAATTATCTGACGAACGTTTTTTCCTCATTATTATAAAAGTTAGTTTGGTAAAGATTATTTGTAATTTATTATTTGTTCTCAAGATAGAACGTTTCTTCTTCTGTTATGGATTCTGTGTCGACTTGTGTCTAGTGAATTCATGAACAGCTATTTCTCTTTATGGACCTCTCTTTAGGGACCCAATAAACCATAGTTTACGAGTCTAATGCTATACAGTCATTAACCATAGACTGATTGCACGATATAATTATACAATACGAAAATCACACGAACACTACGAATCAGCACTAATTTAGTCGTGGAGCAAAGTCTAGCCCTTGTATATAACACGATAGAATCAGTATTCTTATATTGAAGACAAGTTCAGTGCTAGCTGGCCAGCTAATTAGTTAGTGAACGTATAATAAATAATCATTGTGCATGAGGGTCTTTTTTTTTTTTTTTTTGTAAACTATTGTGCATGAGGGTCTTGCTGTACAATTATTCCAAGTTTACTTAGTCAAAGTTTTTAGTTTGTTCTCTTTAAATATTATGTTTACATCCTTATTTGGAATCATGTTACACGTATATTTTCGAAAAATAAAGCGTCGTGAATACTTACTCGATCGTGACATGTGCAATCGAGCTGTATTATGTCTGTGCATGCATGGATATCTAGCCTTTACGTATGATTTTTGTTTTTATGCTAATTAGGATTTGGAACGCAGGAGAACGATGTTAACCGGGAAAATGATGTTAAAGTGTAAATGTAATAGTTAAATTTTAGTTTACAATCATCAACTAGATTAGAATGGTTAATCATCAAATATTGCAATGGCTAACCATCAAGAATTATATTGGAACATTTAAATATTTCTAATATTTATATATAATTTTTTTTTGCATGAAGCTAATATTTATATAAATAGTTACAATATGAAAGTAGTTAGAGTATTGCAAGAAAGGTGAGTCTTTTTCTGTATTATTAGATGCTTGAAACTTATTACAACAAAGGAATCCCTTTTTATAGATAAGAGACACTACTAGGGTTTTTAACATTGGTTTTCATAGCAGCAAACCGATTCTGAGTAATGACAGGTTGTAGCTGTGATTTTGCTTTTGTTTTTGGTTTGAGTTAGCTGCCACTGGACTGATCTTAACCTTTTCTTGTTCGCAAGGTGAAGGAGAAGACCGTTGAGAAGCTTTTGGCATTGTTTGATTTATTGGCTTCAGACTGGGCTTCGCAGTTGAGATGGTAAATGGATTGGGCCTGTCTGATGAGCTGTGAGCTGAGTTATTGATAGGACCCCGAGGCTATGCACTACAAGAAAAGAAGTAATTTGCAACGGTCAAATCTTTCAGAAATCGGTTGGAAAAAGCTTTTTCTAACCAATTTTTGACTGAATTGACCGTCAATTCTATATGGTCAGAAATTTTTAACGGTCAGAAATCGGTTGGAAAATTTTAACCGCTTTCCAATCGGTACTAAACCGTTAAAAATTTCTAACGGAATAACCCGTCAGAAAATAAAATTTATTACATAAAAAAAAACAGAAAATGAAATAATTAATAAATACAATAAAAACAAATACGTCACTATTAAAATATTTAGTTATATATACATAAATATATATACGTATATAAATACACAAATACCTAAATATATAAATACAAATACATTCAAAATACAAAAAAATAACCCTAACTCCTCTGCTTTGCCTTCTCCACCGCATAGCCGCCACCACCTCTGTCATCGTCGAGGTCTGAGAAGCTGCTCCGTCGTTGTTTATTCCTCTGCCTCCGCTTGTTCTCTCCGTCTCCGTCTGTTCTTTATCTTCTGTCTTCTTCTTTACGAAGATGAAACAAAACCTGGTCACAATACTCCCCACTGTCATATCTTCTCTCCTCTACTTCCAATCCGGTTCGTCACTACTCCAGCTTGTCTCCAGTCCAGATCTATGACCGGAGATGCTTGTACGGTCTATATCTACTGACGACATCGAAGCTCCGTTTAAGAATAACGCAGCCGCCGACAGTTACATCTCTCACCAGTCATAACACTGGAGAAGTAGATCAAGTGACGGCAGAAAGAGTAGAAATGGTGATGGAAAAAGGAGGAGATTCGATGATGGCAGGTAATGGACTTGATAATAGTTGAATAAAGGATTATGTGTTTGTGTTAGAGAAGAAGAATCATTTGTGTTTGTAGAAAGAAACACACAAAGACGAGAGATACACGAAACAAAGAGAGAAAAAATAAGGAAATAATTTCATCCCTTGATCAAATTGATCAACGGTTAAAGATAGTTATCTTTGCCATTGGTGATAGACCAATGAGAATATTTCTTCATTTTAATTGTCTTTTTTTTGTCAACTTGTATTTCATTTCTACCATTTCACATATATATATATATATATATATATATATATATATATATATATAATTATATTTATAGAATGCCAAAAAAATAAAAAAACCGTCAAAGATCCGTTGGAAATTTCCAACCGCATAGATCCGTCAGAAATTTTTGATTTTTTTGTTGGAAAACGGTTGGAAATTTTTGACAGACCTATGCGGTTGGAAATTTCCAACGGATCTTTGACGGGTTTTTTATTTTTTTGACATTCCGTTAGAAAACCGTCAGAAATTTCTGACGGAAAAAATTGGTTGGAAAGTTTTGACGGATTTTTGACTGATTTTTTATTTTTTTGATATTCCGTTGGAAAACCCTCAGAAATTTCTGACAGAAAAAAATAACGGTTGAAAAATTCGTCAGAATATACTCTTTTTCTTGTAGTGATGGAATCGATGCCTAGTTTGCCGCAAAGAGAGGAGAAAGCTTCAAACGGCAGAGATTGGGGATGTGCTTCACCTCAAGAGCTCCCAAAGCGACCCTCTCACGTAATGATAATCTTTGATGTAGTTTCTGATAAGGTTCTATATTCAGCTTCGGTGGAACTCTTAGAAATTATAGGTTGCTTGCGAGATGACCAAGATATAAGGTTTTCACCTAGAAATTTACTGAATCCACCGGTAGATCGTCTTTTAGTGTTAAAACCAGCCCAATCATTGTCAATGTAGGCAGTGAGTGTAAAGTCAGTGTCTTTATGAAGTGAAATTCCTATTTTGATAGTGTCTTTAACATATTTGAGAATCCGTGTAAGCAGGTTGAAAGTGCATCTTCTCACATATATAGTTCATGGCAAATTGAATGCAAGGCCTTGTCAATGTCAGGTATTGAAGTTCCCTCCTAGACTTTTGAAATAGGTAAGATTAGAAATGGCACATTTTGATCTTGTACCTTGTTGAGCTGCAGAGGAAGAGGAATTGGCATAGGAGAGCACTCTTTCATTGTTGCCACAACAAGTAAGTCTTCAGTATACTTCTGTTGACATAAGAATAAACCTTTGTCATGACTGTGAACTTGTATGCCAAGAAAATAGTGTATACTTCCCATGTACTTCATGCGGAATTCCTTTTTCAGTTGTTGTAGAAGTGTAGATAGAATGACTGAACTGTTTCCTATCACAACCATGTCATGTACATATAGCATTAAGATGGTAATATCTTTCTATGTTGTGTAGACAAACAAGGAGGGATCAGACTTTGAGAAACATAAACCAAAATCAATGAGAAAAGTGTTGAACTTGTCAAACCAGGCTATGGAAGCCTATTTAAGGAAGTAGATAGCCTTGTTAAGACGCCAAACGTGATCAGGTTTCTCTTTATCCACAAATCATGCAGGCTGCTTCGTATAGACAGTCTCATGAAGATCACTATGTAAGAAAGCGTTCTTTACATCCATTTGTTTAATCTCCCAATCTAAAACAGTAGCCATGTGTAGGATTGTCCTTACTGGTGCCCTTCGAACTACAGGGCTGTACGTTTCCATGTAATCAACTCCTTCCTCTTGCTCATTATCCTTTGCAACAACCCAAGACTTGAGCTTATTCAGAATTTCATCAGCATTCAGCTTGACGCGATGCACCCACCTGGAGCCAAGAACAGCATATCTGGAGTTCTATGAACCAGAGTAAATGTATTTGTTTCCTTACACGTATCAATCTCCTCTTTCATCGCAAAAAAATCCTACATGGATGCTTGAGAGCTGCTGCAATAGTCCTTGGTTCAGGAATTCATACTTTCTGTGTCATGAGAATATTAACATGGATATGGTTTCACAATACCAGCCCTTGATCTTGTAAGCATAATATGTATTTGTTGTGGAGCAGGTATCACTCGTGGGCTTGAAACTGGAGGAGAAGAGTGAAAGGTTGATACCGCAGATGTTGAAGAGGAACTAGTGTTAACGGGAGTCTGACTTGCTGAAGTTTCTAATAGAGAGGGTGGAGAGTTGATCAACTTATTTTTTGAAAACTTTCCCCCTTTTAAATGTTCTTTTGTTTCTTTGTACCAATTTCAATTGATTCGTTGCATTACCGATGTAATCTTTCTTCTTGGTTACATTATTTATGCAATTGTATTTAATAAAATTATCTAACGAACGTGTTTGTTTGATCTATGCGACTGCTTATATGAATATATAAAATATTAACAAGAAATTTTGTCCTCTCATTATTATAAAAGTTACTTTGATAGAGAATACTTGTAATTTGTTGATTGTTCTCAAGATAGAACGTTTCGTCTTGTGTTGTGGATGTTGGGTAGACTTGTGTGTTAGTGAATTCGTGAACAACTATTTCTATCTACCAATAAACCATAGTTTCGAGTCTATAATGTTATACAGTCATTAACCATAGACTGGTTGCACAATATAACTTTTTTGAATTACTAGGAGATTCAGGCCGAAATCATAATCCCTCCACATCCGAAATCATAACATGTAATATTTGGTTTCGTTTCAGCGGCTCACTCGAACCGAGGATCTCTGACACAATTGTCAAGATCATTTCCAGTTGAACTAATGACCTCTAGTATTGCACGATATAATTATACAATAGAAAATCATACGATAACTATGAATCAGCACTAATTTAGTCGTGGAACCAAAGTCTAGCTCTTTTAGATAACATCATAGAATCAGTATTGTTATATTGCAAACAAGATCAGTGTTAGCTGGACGACAAATTAGTTAGTCAACTATTAAAAATGGGTACTAATAAATCTAAACTATTAGAAATGAAGTACTAATAAATCTTTACCCTTAATTTTCCTCAATAATTACAATAATATTAAACACAGTAGTTTTATACTTTTCTTAACCCATTCATTTCCTATACCAAAAAACATTAAACCATCTCGTTTTGTTCACAATCTTGTTAATTAAATTAGACCAGCACAAACCTTATCTCATTCGAAACTAATACTCCAGTTTTAATAGTTGACCAACCAACACATACCTTATTATATTATTCCAATCTTCTCTATTAAAAGAGAAGTACAATTTTTATCTACTATAAAAAAATCATATTGGTCCATTTCAATAATTACATCTATTTGATTATTACATTAATCTATTAAAAATAAAACATTTCAAATATTTTTAATAATTATTAGGATGTTATTAATAATCAGTTATAATAAAAATCTGTGTTAGAAAATCTAACAAGATCTTACTAAGATTTTTAAATATTTTTAAATGAATTCATTCATTATTTTAGTAATTATTAATATAATATTATTATAAATAAAAGTTAAATAAGAATTTATTATAGAAGTAAACTATGCTACTTTTAGAGATTTTATAAGTATAATCTATAAATTATATTAAATTGGAATTAATAGATGAATGAAATATGAAAAATTACCCGCACTGATGTGCGGGTCAAAATCTAGTACTCCATTAAACCTATGACCGAAACCAAGTTATATTAGCTAACCTATTACAAACCAAACCAAATGATTCATCAAGATTTCTTAAACATAATATAATCAATATTAAGTTTATGGTTTTATATTTTTTCAATTTATATTCAGTCTATATTGGTTTAGATTATGCATACCAACATTTTGTATATTAATCTAATCAAGATATGGTTTATGATTTAACAAATTATTGGTTTTGTGAATTTAAGATTTTCCGTGATCTTAAATTTAAAAGATCATACATTGAAGTTTATTGTAAACACAATCCGTGGAGGGGATTTTGTATTTGTTAAGATTTTCCGTAGTTAGGTTCCGTAGAAGTTTTAATAATATTTCTCCACTTATTTCATCTTCTTCTTCCTAATCTAAATATGCTACTTTCCTAATTTTTTTTAGCTAATTTATGGTTTATCAAATTTATTTTTTGGCGTATTTTTGATTTAGTTAGAGTGACAAAATACACGCAAAGGAAGTATATTTTCCTAATTTATGGCATATTTTCATGTCCAATCCGATATCTTAGCGAAACTATGTTATTTTCCTAATTTATTCCTTATATGTAAAAAGGATATTGTGTTTTACTATGGTATAATTAAAAATGAATGTATATAAATTAATTTAAAATCATATATTTGGTTAGAATGTATATTCTGTTTTTATTATGATATAATTAAAAAGGAACATATATAAATTAATTTAAAATTGTGCACAACTAACAAAATATTTAAATTTATCCTATTTAATTTACTCATCCCAATGCCACAACTATATAAATCATAACTATGATTTGTCAAAAAAAATTTCAACGCATACATAAATATGGGTAGTTTAACAACCTTTTCTCTTCTCACAAAACTAAGATCTTACAAAGATAATTGGGGAATTCAAGTGAAGTGTTTATATTCATAGAGGCAAAAACATCTTTTGGAGGTGTTTCATTGGAGATGATTTTGAGCTGATCAATGGGTAACTTTTTGTTTATAGCTCCTCTTCTTTACATTATTTATGTTTAACTGAAACTATAAGAATGTTATATATCCACATGTTATATATAATACTAATGTAATATGGTAAAAGTTATGTAACTTTATTATTAAATACTGATATAAACTATAAAAGTTATGGCGAAAGCTAGTAAACTATTAAAAAGGAGTACAAAAAAGTGTTACCCTCACTTTTTCTTATTATTTACGGTGAATTGCCACGGGGTTACAAACTGTCGTTTTAACTTTATAAAACCAGCGAACTTAAAGTAACAAACGTAAACCGGTGAAAGTAATTTGACAGACATAAACAAATTCCTACATAAACATATCTAGAGGTTGATTGTTTGCAGTTTTTAAGATAGATTTTGGTTTTTGATTTTCTAAAAACTATTTTTTTACCAATCAAGATTTTTGGAAAATAGATTCCTTAAAACTTAGGGAAATCAGATTTTGAAATAACTACCTACTTCTTAGCAAAAACTAAAAACTACATTTTCTTGGTTTCCTTAAGAAATATACATGAATTTTTTTAATTTTTTAATTTTTGTTGAGATATTAATATTTCTATATTTATGCATTAATATAGTATAAATAAATTATAAGAGATTAATGATAAAATAGTAGCTATTCCAAATTAGTAAGAATCAACAAATTTTTCTCCATAAATTAAATTTAAATTCTAAAATTACAAAATAACCTATATTAGTAAAAAAAAAAATTATTTTTAATCCTTTGGAGTTTACCGACACTAATTATATGTATTGTAATTTTTCACATTTTAATTATTTTTGTATTTTAAATTTTTTATCTATTAATTTTATATATAATGGTTGAATATATAAATTTTGTTCCTTTTCATTTTTTTATTGAAAAAAAAGATTTAACTATTATTTATTTACTATATCATATGTGTAGATTTAGATTTGTCACAAATTTATAAATATTAATAAATTTTTGTAACTATTATTTTATTATAAATTTTACATAAAATTATTGCATATGTAGTAAAATTCTACACATATAATTAAATTTTGTAGTTAACTATTAATAAATATATATATATATATATATATATATTCAGATATCTGCATCAATAGGTGATTTTGATAATTTTATTTTGTATTTGCATTTTTTATTTACAAACAATTTTATGTGGTTTGATGTTAATTTTTATCTTTTATTATTTTGAAAAAATAAAATTTTACTTTAAATAATATTTTTATTTTATTCATTTTAAAAGTAAAATCCAAAAACTAAAATCTAAAACAACTATTCATGTTTTAAAAAAAACTGAAATCTACTGCAAAATCAAAAATCAAAAATCGAAAACTAAAATCTAAAAACCAAAATCTATAAACCAAAAACCAAAAACCAAAATCTAAAAACTATGAAAACAATCATCACCCTAATCTAATAAAGCTGGAGGGACATTAGAATCAACGAGGAAGCTGCTTTCAAGTGGAAAAGGTCTCTTACCTCTATCTCACAGTTATTTTGTTCAGTTCATGGAATGGCCCAAACTTAGATTCACAGAATACTACAGTCAATGTAACATTGTCCTCTTCTTATTTGAATGTTAAGGAGAATATTATGCTATATCAAGATAAGGATTATGGAGCACAGGGACGTCTAATTGATTGACGTATTGTACCGGTGACGTTTCCGAGACGGAGAGCAACCACATTAGTGAATCCCCTTTGGGGTTCACAAATTTTTTTTATTATTTTTTTGGTGGGACCATGAATAGTATTGAATCCGGATCAAATGTGTTCTTCCATCAATGAACTCGAAGTTGGGGTTCATAGGAATAAAATAATATTTTTTTTATTTTAAAATATTTAAATTTTTTTTAAAAAAAATATATTGAATAGAATAATACTTTTTAAATTTTTTTTTTAAAAAAATATATTGAATAAAATAATACTTTTTAATTTTTTTTAAAAAAATATATATATATATTAAACATCCAACCCGGGCCTGACACGTGGCATGAACCCGTCTCACGCGGATTCAGCCGAGAGAACTGATCCACTATAATTAACCCATTTCTGATTTATTTTAAAACCCAAAAGCCCATGAACCCCCTATAATACTTCAATGTGGTTGCTCTTAGAGACGGCATAGGAACAGCTATAGACGGCAACTGTCAATTATAGAATGTTTGAGGACAGATTTGCTTTATTATTATTATTATTTCTTAAACTTATTCATTTACTTTTCTTCTAAATAAAAAAAATAAAAAAATAGAAGTTTAAATCAGATTTTGAGTTTATAACCTTCTTTCTAATCTTTTTAGTTTATAAATTTTATTAGATAAGATTTACAGTGCTATTTTTTTATTTTCAGTATATAAAGATACATATATACCAATATTTATTTATATATATGTGCCATACCCATATTCATTTTTTTTTTAGTTTTACCGTTCCCGTTTCCGTTTCATACCCGTATATGCTGGCCCGGTCTTAAAATATTTTTGGCCGGAAGCTCAAAAATTAAAAAAATAGAAATATAGATTGAGTGCATTGAATTTTTGACCTCTAAAAGTACATGTAAGCCATATATCAATAGAGTTACAAAAGATTTTATGAAAAAAATGGCTGAAAATTTATTTAATTTTTTAAGAGGCCATGGTTTCTCCTCAGGGCCGCTATATGTCCCTGTATCAGTCTCGGTCCAACATATTCTCCTCTTTTTAAAACTCGCTCGTAGAGACCGATTAATTGGCGAGAAAGAACCACCTTGGTGAATTCAAGTTATACGGTCAATAAATCGGAGATTTCAAAATGACTTACATTTTCGGTTTTAAAAATTCAAAATTAGAAGTTTTATGATGAATCTATAAGTTTAAGAGACAATCAACAAGATGAAAAGCAAAAAAAAAAATATGAATAAAAATCCATGGCGGGTACGCAGAAAACTAAACTTAATGAGGAAGACGAAGCTATAATTACGAAAGTACCCTTCATTAAAAGCATTTCAAAAAGCAATAATGTGCAAATCTCCTCGAAACCGGGTTGCTACGTGAAGCAACACGAGTTGCTGCCACCAGACTACAGAGGTTTAGAGGAAAATAATTACGAAAAAATGCTGAAATACAGTTAGAAATTAACCCTAACCTTTTTTCAATATTTACATTTGAATGCCACTGGCCTTAAATACCATCGTCTACAATACTAAACCAGCCTAATTAAATTTACCGACTTAACCTTAAATAACATGTTACAAAACCAACTGAACCTAAAATAACGTTAACCAAACCTCACGATTAGCTGGTTTACACCGTTATAGAACATTTAACATATATTAAAGATTTATTCAAATCTTCATGCAAACCTGTGCTGAGATATCACACTATAACAATCTCACACATAAAAAACTTTTAGAATTCATATTACATATATAATTGCGTAGTCTTTAGCATGTTTTGTGTATAACAATGGAATACAATAATAATGAACAGGTTGATATGCATGATTCAGTTCTAATTTAACCAGTTATAGATTAGATATTACTAATCTTTTTTTGTTCACGATTAGATAATACTAATCATATAGTGTATATTATGCGTGAATAACATTTAATATAAACTCACTTTACGTGACATTCTTTTTAAAATATTGCTATTAATTTGAATAAAAAACATATATTCTCATGAACAAAACTTAGGTTCACCTCTTAGGGTAAACTTTTAAATCCACTTTATTTCTAATTATCAATCAAAGTGTCACGTAGATTAATGAATGAAAATTATTAAATATTTTTTAGAAAATTAAAATAACTTAAAATCAATATTTTTTTTTTGAAAATCAAAATCAAACCCTAGACCTAAATCCAAACGGTAGATCCTAAACCCAAATCTTAAACCCTAAACCCAAATCCTAAATCTTAAATCTAAACCCTAGACCCTAAATCCAAACCCTAAACCCTAACCTTAAACTCTAAATCCTAAACCCAAACCTTAAACCCTGAACCCAAACCCTAAATTCTAAAACTTTGGATCCAAACTTGAGTTCAGAGTTTAGGATTTAGGGTTTGGATTCAAGGTCTAAGGTTTGAGTTTAGGATTTAGGTTTTAGGTTTAGCGTATAGGTTTGGGTTTAAGATTTAGGGTTTGGATTTATGATTTAGGTTTAGGGTCAACGGTGTAGATATCGGTCTAGAGTTTGATTTTAATTTTTTTTTTAAATATTGATTTTTAAGCTATTTTACTTTTTAAAAAAAAATATTTAATAATTTTTATTTATTAATTTATGTGGCACTTTAATCTTCTAAACTATTAAAACTGAAGTACATTTAGTACTTAACCCTAACATTTTCTAAATAATTACTATTGAATGCCATTGATATTATCTCTGCATCCAAACACTAATTTTTAATAAGAAAAAAATAAATCTAGGCTATGCCCATTAACAATCTTTGTCATTAGAATTGAAGAATTCATAAAAAAAATGAATATGTATTATTCAAAAATTTATAATAAAAACAAAATTATACATATATATATAGCATTAAATTAGTTTAATTTTTATTCATATTCATATAAGCTATCAACTATATTTGAACTATAAAAAAGATAATAATGTTAATAATTTTTTACTATAATCTGAACTTATTCATTTACAATAACAAAATCATGTAACTTTCCATAAAAATTTAATGACTAAAATACATACTAATATTTATTATAAATGGTTATATATACAAAAAAATACAATGTATTATCATTTGTAATATATATATATATATCTAATAAGAATAACTAATGTAACTTATAAATTAAAAAAAAAAATTAATCACCATATAATACATATATACAATTAGGTCTAGGACAGATCAAATATCTAAGGTATTCTAGGATATACGGATTCGGATATGCATTTGTCGGATTCGTAAAATTGTTATCCGGATTCGGATAGTTGGGATTAGAATATTCATACTCAAATCCAAATACACGCAGACATCCGAACCTGTTTTTTTAATTTAAAATAAATTAAAAACTAACTATTAACCATCTATTTAGTCTATTTAAAATTATTATTTAAAAAGCTTAAGAATCATTAAAATTTAATAGAATTAAAATTATTTTATATAAAAATATATATAATATACATAGATAACTATAATTAAATTTTAAATATTTAATATATGGATCTGAATATCCAGACTTAAAATTTTGCTATCCGAATTTATAATTGGATCAATCGAATTCGTAAAATTATTATCATGATCCATGAATATCCGTTTTTCGAAGAGGATAAGACCCCGAATCGGCTAACGGATATTGAATATTAAGTTCAAATCATATATACAATTATATCAAAGAAATTGCTTAAAATATTAGACATTTACAAAAATAACACTCGCGCGGGCGCGCGGGTCAAAGGCTAGTCTCTATTAAAAGAGAAGTACAAAAAAATCTACTAGGCAAAAGTCATAGTAGGACCATTTCATTGATTTATTATTATGACATTTTTGATTGTTTACTTTAATCAAACAAATATATATCCTTTTTAAAAATCTTAATGAATCAATTTTAATTATAAATTTCATTTTTTTAGTTCAAACAAAATAAGTTGAGGAAAATCTAACAAAATCTAATTAAAGTGTTTTAATGTTTTAATAAAAAAGAAGTACAAAAAAAATCTACTAGGCAAAAGTCATAGTAGGACCATTTCATTGATTTATTATTATGACATTTTTGATTGTTTACTTTAATCAAACAAATATATATCCTTTTTTAAAATCTTAATGAATCAATTTTAATTATAAATTTCATTTTTTTAGTTCAAACAAAATAAGTTGAGGAAAATCTAACAAAATCTAATTAAAGTGTTTTAATGTTTTTATAAAATAATTCATTATTTAATTTCGTAATTAATACTATTAATACTATTGTAAATTAATTTTAAGTAAAATTTAAGAAACAAGAATAAAATTATATTCTATCTTTTATAAATTTTATAATTATAGTTTACTGATATTAAAATGGAAGTACTATCTTCTCTATTAAAAGAGAACTACAAAAAAATCTACAGAGCAAAAATCATAGGATAACCATTAAATTGATTTATTATTATGATATTTTTGATTATTTACTTTAATCAAGCAAATATATATACCTTTAAAATCTTAATGATTCAATTTTAGTTATAAATTTATTTATTTTTAGTTCAAAAAAAAATAATTGAAGAAAATCTAACAAAATCTAATTAACATGTTTTAATGTTTTTATAAAATAATGCATTATTTAATTTCGTAATAGTACTATTAATACTATTGTAAAGTAATTTTAAGTAAAATTTAAGAATCAAGAATAAATTATATGCTATCTTTTATAAATTTTATAATTATAGTTTATTGATATTAAAATAAAGGTACTATATGAAAAAAAATGTTTTCATTTAAATAAATAAATAAATATCATTCACTGTTAAATTAGTTTTAAAAATTTGTACATTTTTATAAAAAATAAAACTGTCAACATTTGTTAAACTTTCATATCTAAAATTATATATTATCTTCTTATTTTTTTAGACTAAAAAAATATACAATTACTAAAATGATTATAACAAAATATAAATTATGTAACTAACCTTTAATCCATGTGTTATTCACAAATATGATATTAGAAAACTCTAAAATTTAATAATTCATTTAAAATATTAATAAAAAATAAATTTAAATATAAATTTTAATGTTTTAATTATAATAAATAGGTTGAAAATATAAAAAAAAAAATATTTACCAAAAAATCAAGTATTTTTTATATAATTAATGCACTATCATAAAATAATGTCGGATAAGAAAGAAATAATAAAATTATAGAGTAACACAATATTTAACAATAAAATGTAAATTATATGTTTAAAACGTTTACAATGATATCAAATTTTTACATTTATAAAATAAACAAAAACCCGCATAGATGTGCGGGTGAGAGTCTAGTTGGTATTTAGAAGGGAGGTGGGTGAACGTAAGTTTTGTTCTATTCTCAGTCATTTACTACTATCTCATCATATATAAAAAATCCTAACATATTCCAAAAACTTATAAATATCTAACAAAATAAGGATTTTTTAACTAATGGAGTGTGATTCATTGTTAATCCAACCATCCTATTTCTTTGCGTTTTTGAATATTGTTATCGATTATACTTATTAAAAAATATTTCTAGCTATATCTTCGCTACAATAACGTAAAATCTAATATTAAATTTCTAGAAAAAATAACTGAAACTTAATTGATTGTTTCTTAAATCATCAATACTATTAAAACAGAAGCAGAAAATTGGACCCAACTTGTATCTAGGTGAAACATTTAAAACAGAAGCACAAATACTCTGATTACTCTTTATTTATCTACATTCGGGATGATACAATTTTGAATCCTAGTGTATGTTGATGATCTCGTGATTGCAAGTGATGATCTCAACAGGCTTGTCAACTTTAAATAATATTTGGGCAAGTGTTTTCATATGAAAGATTTGGGAAAGCTCAAGTATTTTTAGGCATTGAAGTCGCTCTTTCTGAAGAAGGAACATTCCTATCACAGCGAATATGTTCTTGATATAGTCACTAAATCTGGTCTTCTCGGCTCAAAACCAACATTGACGCCAATGGACCAAAACCACCAGTTGGCCTCTTATGATGGACCTTTTTGTTCGGATCCCTCTAAATATCGATGGTTAGTTGGCATGTTAGTGCACCTCTCGATATCACAGCCTGAACTCTGCTACTCCATCCACATTTTGTCAAAGTTCATGAAATCTCCACGAGAAGCACAATGGGATGTTGCACTCTGTGTTATTCATTTTCTAGAAGGATCACCTTGTCAAAGGATCTTCCTATGTTTTTATGATAACTTTGAAATTTCTATGTACTGAGATGCGGACTGGTCCTCTAGTCCTCTCACCCGCCGTTCGCTAAGTTCATTCGTTTTTCTCCTTGGTGGGTCATCAATCACTTGGAGAAAAAGAAGCAATATACAACATCTCATTCTTTTGCTGAAGCGGAATATCAAGCAATGTCTTTAGCTACTCGCGAGATTAAGTGGGTTGTTCCTCTTCTAAAAGATCTCGGCATATCAGTTAGTCTTCTCGTTTCGTTCTACTGCGACAGTCATGCGGTAATTCATATTGCCTCAAATTTTATTTTCCATGAACATACAAAGCATACTGAGTGTGGTTGTCATAGTTTTCGAGATGCTGTTCGTGATGGTCTCATTTCGATGCGTCATATTCGTACGAATGACCAGCTCACTGACATTCTTACTAAAGCACTTGGTCGTCCACAGTTTGATATGTTGTTTTCCAAGTTGAGAGTCTAGAATCTCTGCTCTCCGACGGATTTTCGACCGAATTCTGACCGACATTTCAAAGTTTATCGGAAATCCGTCGGAATTTTTAAACGATCGGACATTTCGTTGGAATTTCGTCAGAATTTCGTCGGAATTCGAACGGTCAAAAATGTCTGTTGTAAATCACAACGGTCAAAATATCCGTCTGAATTTCGTCGAAATTTTAAAACGGTAAAAACTTTCCGTAGGAATTCTGTCGTAATCCGAACGGTCAAAACGGGCGTCGAAATATTTTTGTCGATATTTCGTCGGAACTCACAACGGTCAAAATATCCGTCGGAAATTTCCGACGACTTTATTTTCGTATTCCGACGACTGAAAAAATAAATGGTTCGTCGGTTTCTCGTCGGAATTTCATCAAAAAAACGACGGAAATGGTGTCCGTCGAAATGTAGTGTGTTTTCTTGTAGTGTCAATAGGATAATTACCATTATAAGTTAGGATATTTACTATTTTCTTTAGGCATATCATTAACCTCTCGTGTGTATATATATATATATATATAATAATAATCATTGTGCACTAGAGTCTTGCTGCACAATTATTCCAAGTTACTTAGTCAACGTTTTGAGTTTTTTTTTATATCTTTAAATATTATGCTTACATCCATATTTGGAATCATGTTACACGTATACCTTCAAAAATAAAGCTTCGCTGGATATAGTCTATGCATGGATATCTAGCGTTCACGTATGATTTTGTTGTTATGCTAATATTGTCAACTATAAATGAGCTTAAGGAATCTTTTGTAATCAAAATTATTCAGAAGTTGTAGGCATCGGGCTCAAGTCAATTTTGAAAAGGAATGCTCAACCATCAAGTCATGAACAAGTTTATTTTGATTTGTGAACAAGTTGCATCGTACGTAGTAGAATATAAAGTGATCAAATATTCGTTGAAGAAGCGTCACATTTAACATTTTCACATACTTTAAATACATGATAAATGATTTGATTCTTCATTTAAGTTGTAATTCCGAATCCGAAGGGGAAGAGAGGATCGTAGGCCGAGTCACCAACGTTCATCGGAAGCTGAACCACACTCTTCATCCACGTGCGAGGCAAAGTACCGGTGAATGGATGATCACCAAACAAAACATCAGCGACTCCTTGTCCTTCGGTTCCTGGAAGCCAAGCGACCGCAACAGCGTCGATAAAGTCAATGTACGCCTCGATCATGAGAGGACGTCCTGTGACTAGGACCACTACACACTTCATACCACTACCACACGTGTGACTGATCGTGTCTGGACCTGGCGCGGTTATGTTTAGAGTGGTGCTGTCCCCTAGTGTCTCTGCGTAAGGAGCTTCACCTACGACCACAATTGTGTATTCTGCGTCGGCATGAAGCTTAGCTGTATCTTGGTTTGGTTCCTCCACATAGACAACTTCAGTGGTGGGATCGACTGTTTTCATGATACCTTCCAATATTGTAGTTCCTATATATTTTTTGAAACAATATTTAGAAGAAACATCCCTTTATTATAATGCATGTGTGAAACTGACTAATATTCTACATATATCTTTAGACGTTTATTTGTATTACTATACCTCTGGTTTTACCGGTAGGGATATGCATGGCTTTGTTACGAGCGATGTTTTCTCCGGTTCCGTTGAATCCTTGCCAAGTGAGAGTAAAGCCACCACATTGCCAGCCCATGTTGTTAGCGTGTGCCCCCGCAACAACGATCTTCTTCACCTTCTTTGGAAGCGGAACAACTTTGTCCTTGTCTGTCTTCCCATTCTTTAGAAGCACCATTGATTTCCTCACCGCCTCTCTCGCTACTTCTCTATGCGCCTACAATTGATGTTAAGTTAACAATCCCACATGACTTGTGTATAATAAGACTAACTGTAATAGTTTTCCCTAGTAAAAGAATAGATTTGAATTTACCTCAGATCCGAACTCAGTGGCAAGAGTTTCCTCTGCCATTGGATTCTCAAAGAGACCGAGAGAGAATTTGACCCTCAAGACTCTTCGGACAGCATCATCTATACGGCTCATAGGAATGTATCCACCGTTCACTAGGTTTGTCAATTTTTCCAAGAACTCTTTGTACTCCCATGGAACCATAACCTACATTTTTAAAATTTCCTAATTCAGAGTCTAAAATATATAGAATATCAAGAACCTATTTATTGATTCTTGAAATGAAAAAAAAAAGAATGAAAGAAGAGAGCCAACCATGTCAATGCCAGCATTGATGGAAGCTTCAATAGAGTAAGTGTAATTTGCTTTAGGTGGAGTTGTGATCCTATCGATTCCAAACCAATCAGAGATAACAAAGCCTTGAAATTTGAGGGTGCCCTTGAGGTAATCAGTGAGCATTGCGCGGTTTGCGTGCATCTTAACACCGTTAAGACTAGAATAAGAAGCCATGATTGATGCAATCCCTTTCTTTACCGCTACCTCGAAAGGAGGCATATGGACATTAAATAGAGTATCCTTGTCAACCACAGTGTTGTTCTCATTGATTCCATTTACCGTTCCTCCATCACCAACAAAATGTTTGGCGCAGCCAGCCAGTTTAGTCCTGATCGCGTGAACATACATTTTCACATTAGGATAACTAGCAATCAATACCATTAATATATTATTTAGGTTAAAACTATTTTTTCTTTCTTTTCTTAGGTTAAAACTAATTATTAGCTGGTTTACTTGAAATCAGCGACGTAAGGAGCATTTCCTTGTAATCCATCCATGATACTTTCGGTCATCAGATTCACAAGTTTCGGATCTTCACTATAGCTCTCATAGCACCTTCCCCATCTAGGATCTCTGCATACCGCAACACAAGGCGCAAAAGCTTGCGCGATTCCTGTTGCTCTTACTTCAAGCGCGGTGATGGCTCCGATCTTTTTAACAAGTTCAGGATCCCTACAACAGCAAGCATTCACATCCAATCAAACTATGTAACGTTTCATGTAAGAACATAGTATATACCTAGTGGCACCGAGACCAACGTTGTGGGGGAATATGGTGGAGTTAATAAAAGTGTTATGGCCATGAACTGCATCAATAGCGTAAAGCATAGGGATTCCAAGCCTCGTGGAAAGACTCAATTTCTGCATGGTGTTCGCTAGTTCAACCCGCTTTGATATATTAGCCCCAGTATCATAAGGATTGCTCAAAACACTTCCTATACTCAAACAAACACCAATACAATCATAAATCATTTTATTTGAAGTTTCTATATATATAAAAATTTGTTTGTAACATACCGATCATGTACTTTGTGAATATTTCTGGACCATTGGGCATAGAGAAGTTGAAACGATCAACTTGACACATTTGACCAAGTTTCTCAGGTAATGTCATTCGTGATAACAAGTCTTCTACTCTCTCTTCAACCGCTGCTTTTGGATCTTTGTACTTGATGTAACCTCTGGCGGCTGCGGTAGCGTCTCCATAACGACCGGCGAACAATAAAGCAATTGCCGCGAACAATAAAAGGTTCTTGCCGCCGGCCATTGGTGGAGACCCTCTCCCTTAATCAGAGAGAATTCAGAATATTAATTTTCCTAAAAATAGTATAATGATATTTCTAAATCCCGAATTGAAAGTAAACATGGATGCATCAATTTATAGTAATTTTCTATTCTATAAAAACAGGCCGTTAATTTATCTCAAACAGCAAAATAGTTAGCGGCTGTTATTTCTTGGCGCTCTAATTTTGAACCGGACAGTTGTGTGAGCTTAATGTTAAAAATGAATATTAACCGTCGATATATGTTTTATCTCCCCCATCAACGACTTACCGTTTTCTGTTTTAACGAAAACAAAATTACCTGTAATTTAGGGCCGAGGTTTTAATTGGGCTTTATATTATTACGGCCCAATTAGGATAAGACAAAGATAGCGAATCTATCAAGTGTGTTGTTGTGTCTAGACATTTTAGGACAAAGATTACGCGTCTAGAACAAGACAGGCAGGCATGTTCTGTCTTACATTTCACAAATTTTCAAAAACATTATTTACTTCTTTATAATCCAAATTTAATGCCTTTATTTGCTTCTTTCAATGCTTTTTAATCTCTTCGTTAATTCTTCCTTTTTACGTGGTTAAATACCAAAAACGCGTATAATTATTTTTTTTCGTCATTACAAATCAAGACACCAGAAATCTCGTTAGATTTTCCTTAATTTTCTCTGATTGTGTCTGAATCTGGACAAGATCTGTGTTTTGAAACGAGAAGAAGAAGAAGATGATAGAGAAGTGCTTAGGGACGCAGCGTTTAAGGAGACTACAGAGAGTCTGGCGTCAAGGAAAGGTGACGCTTCTCTGCCTCGTTCTCACCGTCGTCGTCCTACGTGGCACAATCGGAGCAGGTAAGTTTGGTACGCCGGAGCAAGATATCGAGGAGATTCGCGAGCATTTCTTCTACTCTCGCAAACGCGCCGAGACTCACCGTGTCCTCGTCGAGGTCTCCTCTAAAACGACGTCGACAGCTGGAAATAACAACTACGAGACCTTCGATTTCAAAAAGATATTCGTTGAGGAAGGAGATGAAGAGAAATCTGAAGACCGGAGTAAACCGTACTCTCTCGGTCCCAAGATCTCTGATTGGGACGAGCAGAGGCGTGATTGGCTCAAACAAAACCCTAGCTTCCCAAACTTCGTGGCGCCGAACAAGCCTAGGGTTCTTCTCGTCACTGGTTCAGCTCCTAAGCCGTGCGAGAATCCTGTGGGAGACCATTACCTCTTGAAATCGATCAAGAACAAGATTGATTACTGTCGGATCCACGGGATCGAGATCTTCTACAACATGGCGTTGCTCGACGCTGAGATGGCTGGTTTCTGGGCTAAGCTTCCGTTGATTAGGAAACTGCTATTGTCTCATCCTGAGATCGAGTTTCTATGGTGGATGGACAGTGACGCGATGTTTACGGACATGGTGTTCGAGCTTCCATGGGAGAGGTACAAGGACTACAACCTCGTGATGCACGGCTGGAAAGAGATGGTTTACGACCAGAAGAATTGGATTGGTCTCAATACCGGAAGTTTTTTGATTAGGAACTCACAGTGGTCTCTCGATCTCCTCGACGCTTGGGCTCCCATGGGTCCGAAAGGGAAGATCCGGGAAGAAGCGGGTAAAATCTTGACCCGGGAACTTAAAGACCGACCCGCTTTCGAAGCAGACGATCAGTCGGCGATGGTTTATCTTTTGGCGACAGAGAGGGAGAGATGGGGAGGGAAAGTGTATCTAGAGAGTGGTTATTACTTGCACGGTTACTGGGGGATTTTGGTTGACCGGTACGAGGAGATGATTGAGAATCATAAACCGGGTTTTGGAGACCATCGGTGGCCACTCGTGACTCATTTCGTCGGGTGCAAACCGTGCGGGAAGTTCGGAGAGTATCCGGTTGAGAGGTGTCTCCGGCAGATGGACAGAGCGTTTAATTTCGGAGACAATCAGATCCTTCAGATGTATGGGTTCACGCATAAGTCGCTAGGGAGTCGGAGCGTGAAGCCAACGCGTAGCCAGACGGACAGGCCGCTTGATGCTAAGGACGAGTTTGGGCTGCTTCATCCGTCGTTTAAAGCGGCGAAGCCCTCGTAGCCAGACGGACAGGCCGCTTGATGTTGTTTTCTTTAGGACACATGTTAATGTTTCATTCCTTTCTTAATTCGTTTGTAGTTTCCTTAATTATATTATACTACTATGATCTCCCATTGATGGTGGAGTATCTAATGATTTTCTTGTACATAATCAATTTAATATCACTAGCCAAGTATGCTTTTTAAGTAAATTACGTTGACATTTTCTCAGTTTCTAGTTAAACAAAAGAACACTTTGTTGCTGGAGGCACATTTTTAATGTGTGTAAAACCTTTTTTTCTTTAAACTAAATCAAAACCTTTTTTTTTTTGTTTTTTATATTACCCATGTTCGTTTTATAAACGCCGAGACTAGCGGCAGCGACAATAAATTACACTATGACGGATGCCAAATCACTGACGTCGGAACTAAAACAGTCGCCAACAGATTATCGAAGATAAGAAAGCTAGCGTTGCATGTCTTATCGTGACTATGATGTATTTGCCGTAGCCAAAGAAGCAATTTCTTGCCGCTGCCACTGGTCGCAGAGTTTTATAAATGAGCAGAACAATAATTTATATTTTTATAAGATAATTATTAAAACTCAATTTTTTTTCAACCGACGATTTATGAATGTTTACGGTGAAGAAAATTAATGTCGCATTAGATGGTTCACGATCAAGTACTTATGGCGATAAGAAGTGAGAGGTGGAAGAGAGAGATTGGAAGATTAAGGGAGTTTGGATTCGTTAGTGATCGTGAGATTGGAATATGAAGGGGGTTTGGGTTTTGATGCTATTCAAAGAATGAACATACTGGAATTTGATGGTCGCAACATCACAATAAACAAGGTCCAGTCCCGCGGAGTTGGCAGTGGAGATCGTGGCGACGGAGGTGACGGTGGATGAGTTTGGGATTTGCCGTGGGTGAGCTCGATATCCGCCGTAGGTGAGCCCGAGATCCACCATAGGTGAGCTCGTGGAAGCTTCGGTGGAGTTTGAGATTGGATGAGCTCAGGATCCGTCGTAGGTGAGCTCGGGATCCACCATAGATGAGCTCGGGATTTGTCGTCATTGGTGTTGACTAGTGACTGGAATTGGTTTTGTTTGAAATTTGTATTTAGCACACGGATATGGACAAAGACAACACATAGATATGGATGTCTTTTAGTATCACAGATGCTTACAACAATCATGTAGCATTAACACATAAAAGAGATGTCTTTACTTGGTAAGCTAGATTAAAGTTCTAATCTTTTAATTTCAGTTTGAGTTATGAATCATATTTAACTATGACATGAGCTTTGGAATTGAGACAATGTCAACTAGATTAGGTGTTATGTTTGACCTTTTATTCTTTTTTTTCTTATGTGTGTGTTTATGCATTATGTGATAGTTACATATATTATGGATATCCATATATGTTAGGTTTGATACAAGATTTTTAAGTTTGCTATTTATATACTGGTGTGCTATCATTTGTTCAAATCTATATTTTGGGTCAAATAACTCTGTTATTTTGGGTCAAATAACATCAAGATTTAGATTTTGGTACAGATTGTGTAAGTTAAATGCATATGTGGTTGCATTATTACTTTCTCAAATACATTTGTTTGGTTCAAGAACTGTTTTTGTCTTGAACTAAATGACAAAGACACAAGTTTGTTTTAGTATAAATTTTAGCTTGCTTACGTTCTCAGCATATGTAATGCATGTTATTACTTGTTAAGATTTTTGGTTCAAATACAATTTTCGTTTTCATAAAATCTCGTCCAAAGTACGCCGAAACTTAACCTACAAAAACTCATCCACAGGACCTTGTTCACTAGATCTCGTCTAAGAAACCTTTTGTAAGATTAAAAACTTTGTCCATGAGTCTTCGTCCACGAGACCTCGTCCACAAATCCACATATCTTCCATCCACTATTTCACCATCCATAAATATCACTCTAAATATAAATATATATACATATAAATATTATAATTTTTACAAGAAATATATACATTATGGATATCAAAATGTAGGAAAAAAGTTATAATTTTTTCGTATAAATATAAATTTTTATACATTATAATTTGTAATAATGATAAATAAAATATGTTAGGAAATACAAATAAGTCAACTAAACCAGTTATTATGCCCCAAAAGATGAAAGTGTTTAATTGAGTAAGAAAAAAAAGATAAAAGGATGTCTAAATAGGTAATTCACTCTTTTAATGAGTTAAGGGTAACTTGTTGTTGAGAAAAAAACAAGGATAGATAATTGTTTTGTTTTTAATTCCAAAGATAGTTGGTTTAAGCCAAAATATTTAAATCAATGCTCAAAAGTATAGTTTATTACCTTTGTTCGTAGGAGAAGCATGCCATGTCTTATAAAAAATCAGCCAATTAGGGACAACTTTTTGACACGTCACTTAGTGAAGCTCGAAATTGGCTTTCCCTTTTTGGGCTATCATCACATTTCCTTGTAGCCTAGTCTGCAGCCCAACTACCACCATTCGTCTTCTCCATAGTTTACATTGAAACCTTAACGTAATCCAACTTTATGTTTCTTCAGTGTAACGTCTACCTCCTACTAGGATGATTCATCAAGCCTTCTTCAATCCTTAAAAATCTGAAAACAACTTTTCTCTTCAATTCCTTCCAACTTGACGCTATAAATCTCAGACGGCTTCCTCGCTTCTCTCGAACTCCACAGAAACGCTAAAGAAAAAGCAACAAAAATACAGATTTATGGGTTCAATGTGTTGATTACGCAGATCGAATATGAAGGGAACCCGTGATAATCATCCAATTAGTGTTATGTTGAGGATGGTTAAAGAGAAACTCCATGTTGTTATCAGACAGGATCCGACTCATCCTCCCTCCATATGAATCTCTTTCTAATAGTTTATTGTAATGTAAATAGTTTTTTTTTCTATGCATGGTTCTAATTCGGTCTCATCATGCAATGTTTGCTTTTCCAGGTCCACTTTTCGGTACATGTTTCCAAATTTAAACGAGTGCTGGTAAGAGAGTATTGTTCTGGATATCTTGATATGAAGTTGATTTTGGTATGATCCTTCAACAACCTTGCCATTCTATGTCTTAAATCTAAGTTTTTATATAGAACTGAATAAGGTTTTATATTGTTTTAATGTAGGGATTCAGGCTGGCATGTATAGAGTACGCCACTTTGATGGTCCAACATATGAATGGGTTGTCATTAACCGCCAGCCTATCCTTATTGAAAATTAAGGTTGTATTGAACCTCATGAGTGTATACACATGGCCTAGCTATTGTACGTTTGATGCGGGTTTTGAACTTTTTCTAGGTGGAAAGAGCATTGGAGCAATTCACGTCAACTCAATGAGACAAAGACGAGTGGCATCCACTGCAAGGCCCTTGGCGTTTTATTCAAGCATTCACTCTTTGGATCATCTTCTTGACATTGGAGTAGTAAGATTCTTTCTCATATTTAATATGATTTTCCCTCCTTGAAAACCCAATGATTCTCTATCAGTTGGCTCATAGTAGAACCAACAATACGGAAGTACATTCATATCTCCAAGCCAGTATAGCTATTAGTTGAGATATGGTTTTCACATAAATTAGGGGGTCAACATATCGAGTCGGAGTAGTGAACCAAGGCGGAAGATTGGAAACATGATGAAGTCTGGAGAATGTTGTTCTACTAGTGTACTGAGATTTTAGAAGCTTAGTGGATGTAAGATTAAGGTTGGCGAATGTTTTTTAACCACTAGCGTGTTCAGTTATGTGCCTCTCCTTTCTTTTTATAAAAGAGTATGTGTTGGCTAATTCAAACAGATTATGGCTTATCTTAATAAGAAGAAAAAAACAGTACGAACCTATTATCTTTATACTGCAATATGTAATGTTTAGAGATATTATTTTAATTTATGTTTCATTTTACCTTATTAGCGATTAATATCCTATAACTACAAAATACTGCAAACACTAAACTTTTTTATATTATTGTACTTTAGAAATTATTACCCTAAACAAAATTAGTAATAGAAGTTTAATAGATCAAATGTTCATTTATATTTTACACTTTCAAGGTTCTTTTAGAAAAGAATTTTTTATGATGTAACTCAGGATGCATTTTAAGTATGCATTTTAAGTGAAGACCAATAACATCTTATATTATCATTTAGCTTCTAATTGATATAGTTATTTGGTTAGGAAGATTATAATAACTAGCTAGCTAACAAAACCTTCATAAACTAATAAATATATTGTTTAGAATAAGATGTTTTACTTTATTTTTCTTGCCAAAATAAAGATCAATCTGCTAGAAATATCAAAACTCTTAGTATAAGAAAAATATCAAAACAATATTATGAACACATACATGTAAGATAAAATTGTATACGAATCATAATTAAGGCTTAGTTAACTCTTTATTTATTTTAATTTTTTAAAATATTTAACTCTTTATTCATCGCAAGCTTTTTTCAATATCTCATTTATATTTTTGATATTTAAAAGATTACAAATTTTGAAATTTTAATTGTAGCATATTCCATATATGATTTATAATTTATAGAACATGGTCGTAATACATATTTCATCCATGTTTTAAAAAATACCACTAATACATATTTCACGCAGATTAAGAAAGTGATAATATATATTAATGTACCATTATTCATTGTATAATTATTTAGATGAAAATTGATTTAAATATAAATCTATTGTTTGTTTGAAATAGTAAGAAAATGATTATATATGAAACTTTGCACTGTAAATGTAGAATGATATTTTCTGAAACAAAAAAAGTATTGCTATAATTACACTTAATATGAAATAAAAAGAGTATATATATGTGTTATATTTTAAATACAAACATATTAATAAAAAATCTTGGCACAGCCCGGAAAGTCTCCAATTTAAGATTAAAGGTTATTGATAAGATCTTTAAGGGTATACATAAATGATTTAGGATAAGATCTTTTATTTATTAAAAACACTCAAAAATATTACAAAGGATTTGAACCTATTTAAAACTTAACTGACATAACTCACTTGACTTGGATTACGGTACACTCTTTATAATACAAACTAGATTTTGACCAGCGCTTACAAAGCGCGGGTTTTGATTTTTATTTTTATTTTTATTTTTAAAATTATTTAATAATATTTGTAAATCAACAGTTTTAAAATATTTTTAGGTTTCTACAAACTTACCTGGACCTTGAATGATCCTACTCGACACCGTCCGTATATTCATGTAAAACCATTTTGAATCCCGACATTCAGAAAGACCAAATTGTAGTCGATGGGTACTTAGATGACCATGACTAACACCCGCATGAGTGTTATAGTAAATTGTAATATATAACATATATAATTGTGTTTGGTTTTATATGTGTTTTATATGTTTAAAATTGTTCATATTTTATTATTGTTTGATCTATTAGAAAATAAAATTTATGTAATATTCAATTATTTCATATAAATACTATTTTTTTATTTTAGATTTTTGTTGAAATAAGAAAAAATGTATAACTAACAAAATTAATATGGTTGTCTAACACAGAAAATATATGATTTAAAATATAAGAATAAGTGAATATCTCAATTTTAGCAATTTATTACGTTTTGTTCATATATGAAAACCTCTAGATTTTAGTTTTAATTGATTGATGGATTTTCTTTTATTTTGTGGGTTGTAATTTGGAAATAAAAAATATTGTTAACGTAAGGGCTAGATTTTGGATCTATCTTGTTAATATTATGTTTGTTTTTGAATTTATTTGGTTAGATAAAAAAATTATTAAGTCAGCCCGTAAATTAATTTTCTTTTAAATTATTCAATGGCACAGAATGGTAAATAAGAAGAAAAAATAAGGGTGAAGTTTTATGGGTACTACAGTTTAATTAAGATAGATTTATTGTAAATGTAAAGGCTAAGTTTGTAAATAAAAAAAATTATTTTTAATACTGCTATCCATGTATCCAAACAATCCTCACTATCTATGTTTCCAAACAAAATCATAAAGTACTTCTGCTTTAATAAGATAGATATTAAGGGATATTTTGTAGAAATGAATATTCTAAAAAAATATTTTAGTACAAAAATATATAAAGAATATTTTGTAGAATATCACTTACATATTAAAAGAGAAGCATTACAACATTTTATATATGATATGTGTCATCACTAGAATGTTTCTCAAATTCTCTAGAAAAATATGCTGTCCATTGAATATATATATATTAATTTCTCATTAAACTAATCATAAAATTAATTGATAATGCACAATTAATATTTTCATGATTTGCTTAAGTAAAAGCTAAGTGGTTACACACTACTCCCTTTGTTTTATAATGTTACATATTTTAGAAAAAAAATGTTTCAAAAGATGTACTTTGTATTTTGAATGCATAATTTGTCAATCAATAATTATTAATTGCAAATTTCGAAAAAAAACATAATTTCACATTTTGAATTATTGATTTAAATTTATTGAAAAAAGATAAACACAGAAAAACTATACATACATTTATTCAAATTATAAAATATATGAAAAATATAATTTTTTGTTATATGGCTAAGATGATTGTTTATTTTATGTTACTAGTATATAATTAAAGATAAAAGATGGAAGATACAAACTGTTAGCAAATTTTTATTATTAAAACCATTTATTGTCATATCAATACTATTAGAACAAAAGCACAAATTTAGACTCAACTTGCTTCTAAGTAAAATTTTTAAAAATACTATATGATATAATTAATGCCCTTTACAACATCAATACTATTAAAACAAAATCACAAATTTGGACCCAACTTGATTCTAGGTAAAAAATTTAAAATATTATATAATATAATTAATGTCATTTACAACATTATCTTTAAGCTTAATCCATTTATATCTATAACAAAACTACCCTAAATTCTCTCTTTATTTATGGTAATAATTTAAATGGGGCAATTATTAATGATTTTTAAAAGATTATATTATTTTATAGGAACAAACATCAATGTTTTCAGATCTTAACTTATTTAGCAAAAACAATTTTTAAATGGGTTGTTAACATATCTTAATTTTCCCTAATGATATAAAATTCTATATTCAAAATAGTAAAAATAATATGTTGAAATATTTCTTATACGATTCGACATTTTTAAACTTATTCTCAAACAATATAAATAACAAACACAAACTAATATTGTCATATCAATAATTTTTTGTCTTCTCTAATATCAATTTTCATTTTTTGAATAGTAAAAAATCATCAAAGTACAAAAAACTACAAATCTAATAGTTTTTTTCAATTTAAAAGTATATAAAATTTTAATTTTTGAAATATTATCAATTTTCTTTGGAGTTTTAATGGGTCAACGATGATTAGTTCACATGTTAATGATAATTATTTAGATTTTTACCGAATTTTATCAGAATTTTAATTAATAAAATTTTCATTAAATTTGAAATTATATATACGGATCACTTGATTTACAGTTCAACCGCGGGTCTCAATATGATATGAAAATACCAAATATCTATTTTTAACATAGATATGTATATCAAAATTTTAAAAAAGATATCAACTAACATTAGCGCGGGTCAAAATCTAGTATATACTTATATCATACTCACTCTTTTTCAATATAATGCATATTTTAGTTTTTTCACACAAATTAATACAATTGTTAAAAATCCTACATAATTCTTTTTATGATCAATGATTTAAAAAAATATATTATAAAAAGATATAAGCGATCGTAAAACTATATGAATAAAAAATATCATTTAATAGATAGTCAATATTGTGATTACAAATTCCTGAGTAAATCTCCTCCCAAATCCATCGAGGATATTCCTCTTCCCTAAACAAATGCCCTCTTTATTAGAGAGTTCAAGCCCAATAAAATATTCAAGTCCAGTGAATCATATGCGTAGGGTTTATTTCCTAGTGATTTCATATATATTTGAGCATTAGCTCTATCTCTGTAACCTTGGCTGTCATTGTAGCAGCTTCATCCAAAACAGCTTAATGAAATTCATCTAAGGTTTTGTGTTCTTGAAGACAACTTAAGCTTTCTCTCTTCTCTTTATATTTCTACACAATAAAGCTTCTTAAAGCTATTTCAGTTCAATAAAGCTCTTTGAGCATTCAATCTCTATTGTTTTGAGATTGTCTTCACTCTTTCCCTGAGTAACGGATGCACCAGCACCACTTCTAAATGACAATGCCATTAACCTTCGCATTTAATCTCAGTTAACTCCCTGACTACTTCTCATTACTTCACCACCTCCGTCCTCTTCAGCTTCTTCAGGATCTCCTACCTATAAATAGACATCTCCGGCTGCATGGTTTGCACATATTCGTCTCTCTTCTCCCCTCAATATGTAATCAATTTCACGACGCATGAATCAATCGGTTCCTTAAAAACCTTTGTCGCTGCCGTTACCTTATATTTCCAGCACCATGCAGAGTTCGAGATACTTTCAATGCTGCGAACCTTGACAAGAAAAGCTAAGCACTTTTTGTCTCAGGTTAATGGACTACGAGAATAAGGTAAACGTCACTGTGACAATTTACATTCAAAAGCAAATGTTTACGGTGCCATACTCCAAAAAGCTCAGGTCTCCATAGCAGTTCAGTGTGTTGGAGAGACTCTTCTCTTAAACCATAGGTGCATCTTTTACATATTCCATTCCTTACACCATGTAATTTTCTATGGAATGTCCTTAATTTTACATTTGTGTGATTTAGACCTGACGTTGAACATGGAGATAAACTATATATAACTCTATAAATATAGTGGATCTTCCTTGCTTAGCATACGTAACATCTTTTTGGTATGAATTTTTTTCCTTGGTATGAACATAACAATAACTTATCATTTCAGAATATTTGATGGTGTGTTCTCAGTCTTAATTTCTTAGCTTTCATGTGATATGTTCTTAATTTCCTTGGTATGAAATTATGTTCTCCACTTCTGTTAGTAATATATTTATATGTGTGTCCAAATTTCGACCCCAACAATTTCAGTCGTGCCAAATACGATCCGAACAAATAAACGGTGTCAAATACGACCTCAACTCAATTTTGATTCAAAAAACTACCCGAACTTCTTAAAATGTGCCTAAATCTACATTGATTCTAACATAAATTAGTCAACCGTTAACAAGATAAAACAACATCTTTTTGATATACGAGGAAAAAAGTCAATTTCGACCCCAATAATTTTAGTCGTGCCAAATACGACTTGAACAAATTTTCAGTGCGAAATAGGGAAAATTGCCAATTTCGACTCCAACAATTTTAGTTGTGTCAAATATGACCCGAACAAATGAACAGTGCCAAATACGACCTCAACTCAATTTGATTAAAAAAAACTACATGAAGTTCTTAAAACGTGCCTAAATCTACATTGACTCTAACAAAAGTTACTCAACCGTTAACAAGATAAAATGACATCGTTTTGATATACTAGGAAAAGTGTCAATTTCAACTCTAATAAATTTATTCGAGCCAGATAAGACCTAAACAGATTATCAGTGCGAAATACGATCTCAACTCAATTTTAATTAAAAAAAATACATGAACTTCTTAAAATGTGCATAAATATACGTTGACTCTAACATAAATTAATTAACTGTTAACTAGATAAAATATATTCATTCCGGGACTCAAATTTGTGCCATGATACACTTTTAAAGGGGCACACTAACAACTAGACTAAAGTACTTTTGAAATATTATTACAAATTTGAAATTATATAAACTATTTTTCTTCATCATTTTATCTAATTTAAACTTTTGTGATTGTTTTTATATAGGTTAGTCATTGTTAATATGTCTAATATTTTGAACAAGATATCTTAGTGAAAGAAAGTTAAAAGACCTCCCAACATTTTTGAACAAAATATCACAAATATATAGTATCAACTTTGAAAACTAAAATATTTCCACTTAAGTTTAAGAATTTTAAATAATTTATATAAGAAAATTTTATAAATAGCTTCAAAATTTTAGGTATATTTAATATCGTATAACTATAAATATTTTATTATTTATAATTTAGTAAGATATAATTTTATTAAAGATATGATAAGTAAAAATATTTTGATTTATTTATATAAATCAGAAAAAAATATCACCAAAGTTTTAGATTGGATAAGATGAAGAAGAATAGTAGTTATATAATTTTAAATTTGTAATAATTTTGCAAAAGTTATTTTAGTTTAGTTGTTAGTGTGCCCTTTGAAAGGATATCAAGATATGAATTTGAGTTCCGGAATAAACATATTCTTTTTTAGAATGACGTCTTCTTATCTTGTTAACAGTTAATTAACTTAGGGTGTTTTGCAAAAGTGACTCAAAATTTCAACTCAAATGCAAAACTAACCACCCATTTTATTGGAACTTTGATTTGCCTTATTCACCCTAAATTTCCGAGTTATTCACAAAAATGTCATTGCTTTTTTTAAATAAGTCTTTTACTCTATCATCCTTATCTTCACCAAATATTTACAGTATTGTCATTGCCATCAATCCCCCAACTACCATGAACAACCAATTTGAAGGTCTTAATGACAAAAAAATGAATTTTTCTCTTACTATCTCATTTGTTGTGCATCCCCAAGATTTTTATTCCAAACTTTGTAATTTTCATAGAGTAACGGATTGGTAGCTTAAGTATTGAAGTTCTGTGTGCTTGGAGAAGCCTAAGCAAGTCATCTGACGGTCCAAGGTATGAAATCGATATTGTTTTTCAGATCTGTTCGCGAAGAAGACTTCTAGAGAAGTCTTCTGGTCAATGCATATGTTAGTTTTGCAATTGACCTTTTGCGTGTTTTGACTAGAAGACTTCCCCAGCAGTCTTCTAACTTTCCTTTGATTACAAAAAAAAAAAACAAGCAAAACCGAGAATACTTCCCTAGCAGTCTTCTCGGATAAACAGGTTGGTTTTGCAATTGACCAAAATTTGTCAAAAATTTGACTTATGTAGAAGACTTCTCTAGACATCTTCTCAAGTTTTATTCCGGGTTTCTGGTCAAACATTTGGTATCGAGAGAAGACTTCTTAAGAGATTTTCCGTCGGAAGACTTCTAGAGAAGTCTTCTCAATAATATTTAATTTTTTGCTATTAATTCTCAATTGCAAAAGTAACCCAGACAGACTTCTGGCGACGCTGAGAAGACTTCATGTTATAAAGAAGAAGACTTCCCTAGAAGTCTTCTCTGGGAATTTCGACAATTTTTCAAAATCAAAAGTAAGTCAATATTTACAAAGGAGGACTTCTTAATATGTCTTCTACAGAGTAGACTTCTAGAGAAGTCTTCCTCCGTAAATTTACAATTGCAAAAGTGACCTAAACGGAAGACTTCTTTAGAAGTCTTCTCTGTGGATGACTTCTTTAGAAGTTTTCTTGATGCTACTCATTTGTTTTTGGTCATTGTCTTTGTTGACACTTCCTGATTTCTTCCCATTCACACTCTCACTCTGCAAATTCGAGTTCAAGCCAAAGGTTCCAATAAACAAATGAAACAAATGTACCAATCAACAAATGAAACAAATGTACCATCCAATCAACAAATGAAACAAATGTACCAATCAACAAATGAAACAAATTCAGTTCACTTCTTATTCTTAGTATTCCTCTTCTTTTTAATTTTGGGAGAAGTTTCAGTACTAACCCTCAGTTCGTGCGCAGTATTATCAGGTTCTGAAACTGTGTGTTGAAGTTCATTGTGGTTGATTCCCACCTTCTTCTCCACAGCTTCAATCCTATCGGCAAAAAGCTTGATCTCCTTTAGGCACTGCCCAAACCCATCAGTCATAACTTCCGTCAAGTTCTTGAAACTTTGTTCAAGATCTTCTTTCTTAAGCCCACTCCACGAAACAGAAGAAGCCTCAGTACGAGCTTCAGAAGGAGCAGGAGCCTCAGTGTGATCCTCAGAAGGAGCCTCAGTACGAGACTCAGTACGAGGTTTCTTCCAGGGTCTTCTTTCTTCCTTGAAAGGAAGCTCAAGAGATTCCTCCTTGACAATGATGACCTTTGGATTGGTCCACGACTTAGTACCAATGTCTGACCAGCACTCTTTGCCCCACTTCATCTTGTGTTCACCACCACAGATGAGATTCACGAGGTTCTCAACTGCCTCATCGGTGTTATCATTGTCCCACTGCGGGAACAATTCAGCAAGCTCCTTCACCACTAGGTTGACCACACGAGTCTGCAGGAAGTAATGAATATCAATTTAGATACTGAGACAATAATCACTACAATATCAAGTTAGATACTGAGACATACATGTGTGCAGATACCCTCTTTGACAATTTTTTGTCCTTTATGCCCCTTATAAGCCAGCAAAGGAGGACTAGGTTTGTTTCGTATGGGCTTTCCATACTCCGCAACAAAGTCTAGCAGAGCGAAGTAGATCCAGACTTGGAGTACTTGAATAAACCCATCAATGGTGTAAGATTTTGTCAAATCCTTAGCCTTCACAGAGTCCATAAGGATCTTAAACGCCAATATCCCCCATGGGTAGGCCTCAAACTCTTCAAGATTCATCACTAGCCTTGCAGGACTAGCCCGTGTAGCGGATGTGGACTTTCGTCCTTCAATGAATCTTGTGTAGATGGCTAGGTATCCCAACCTCATGCGGTCATCCCGAGACCACTGTTCACATCTCCCACACGCCGCCACTATTTGCTGGGAGCTTGGACCAGAGTCGATATCAACACCCATCAACTCCCAGAACCGATACAAATCCTCTGTTAGATTTCCAACACCGCACATTTTAAACAGCAGCTTGTTACCTATTGCTCAAAATTGTAAGAGATCAAGCAGAGAAGGGTAGTGACGGGTCTGCCTTTGTCATATTTGGAACAAGAGTCATCTGTCAGCAAAATCCGGGTCTCCTAAGAATAGTAAAAACTGCATGCTGAGAACTAGAATTAAGTGATCTATTTATATCATTTTGGAGCTTCTATTGCTTGGTTTTCAGTATCAAAGAAGGGTCATCGTGGTGGATGAGACTCACCCTAAGTGGAAGTATGAAGGTGTTTAGATAGTGTAGTTGCATCTGCTACAAGATGGTAATTTTCAGATATTTCCGCATTGGCTTTTGGAGAATCGTAGATGATAGAAGATGATGATGCTTGGGAATGGTTTGCCACACAACGCTAAGGAGTTGGTGAATCTGTTCAGCATGCTTATGCGTATGATAGTCTCCGACGGGCATCGAGCCATTGTAAAGTCGCGTGTGAAAAGGTGTTCCCGGTTGGGCAAGACTCCGTATGACCATAGGTATAATGTATATCACGCTACAACAGTAACATTGTCCAAAGATTAGTAAAAGGCGGAAGCGATCTTATTCGTACTTGGTTCACGGTGCTGCTTATGCTCATGACACTCTCTCGACTTTAACCGCCTACACATGGAGGAGTAATCTCAGGTAATGCTACACCTCGGCACTTATGGCAACACTATTTGGAGGAATCGCGGATCGTGAGCCGTATGGTGCACGGGTCTTCAGGTTGTCATCGGAGAAGGATACATACTCAGAAAAACGTAAGCAACATAGCTGAGATCTATTAACCTCCGCTCTCCAACGAGAGCAAGATGATCCCGCATAGTGTTCTTTTGGGAGTTTATATAAGGGAAAAGTTGGGAAGGTGGTATTTGGAAAAGCGGCAGAAGATGCTCTGAATCTCAGCACTGACACATGAGTCGGGGAGTTGAATACTTATTCGGGCTGTTTCGTGAGGATCGTTAGCGGGTGAATGATCAGGATGACTGTCCAACCAAATGGATAGAGTCGGATTCTTTTTGTCAGGTGGCAAACGTTGATTTGTTGTTGTTCGGATTTGGGAACAAGTAAGTTGTGAAATTTTGGTGTCTATGGAATCGAAGAAAATACCTTGCTCGCATGCTTGCATAGCAGCTGGAACCTTTGCTCATCGACATATCAACACTTGTGTGCCCCCTATACTCGAAGAGATATTTGTATGCATTGTATATCTCACAAGAATATATTATCCTGGTGGTGTGCAGGAGAAGTTTGGTATCCTCATGGGTTATACATTCCATTACCTATCCCTGACCTACCTTGGGTAGATATTTCCATGGATTTTGTTCTAGGATTGCCAAAGATCAGGAACAAAGACTCTATCTTTGTGGTAGTGGACAGGTTCTCTAAGATGGCACATTTCATTCCTTGCAACAAGACCAATGATGCCTCCCAAACCGCTGATTTATTCTTCAAAGAAGTGGTGAAGCTTCATGGTATTCCTAGAACTATTGTTTCTGACCGAGACACAAAGTTCTTGAGCCACTTTTGGAGGACCCTCTGGAGAAAGCTGGGCACTAAGCTGCTTTTCTCAACAACCTGCCATCCCCAAACTGATGGACAGACTGAGGTTGTAAACCGCACACTCTCCACTCTATTAAGAGCCACGGTTGGTAAGAACTTGAGGAATTGGCTTGATTGTCTACCTTTTATTGACTTTGCCTATAACCGAGTTCCCCACTCTGCTACTAAGCTCTCACCTTTTGAGATTGTGTATGGGTTTAAGCCAACAACACCTCTGGACCTCTTACCTATTCCCCATAAGGAACAGATGGTTAGCCAAGAAGGAGAAACCAAGGCCGAGTTAATGAAGAAGATCCATGAGAAGGTCAAGACTAACCTAGAGCACAAGAATGAACTGACCAAGAACAAGCTGACAAGGGAAGAAAGGAAGTTGCCTTTGAACCAGGAGATTGGGTCTGGCTACACATGAGATCAGAAAGGTTTCCTAACCAGAGGAAGTCTAAGCTATCTCCTAGAGGAGATGGTCCATTCAAAGTTCTTAAAAAGATCAATGAAAATGCATACCAGCTGGAGCTGCCAGGTGAGTTCAATGTGTCTTCCACCTTCAATGTATCTGATCTATCTTATTTCCATGCAGATGAAACTGTTCTGAGGTCAGAACCTCCTCAAGAGGGAGAGAATGATGAGGACATAGAACCAGATATCAACATCCCTACTCTTAGACAAGCACCAAGAACAAGATCAGGAACCAAGGGGGTGATTGCAAGCTTCTGTGAAGCCATTGAAGGATTGTTTGCCAAGGCAATCACCAACCCCAACTTAGAAGACATCACTAACCGTCTAGACAAGCTCTCCATTTCAGGATCAGAAGCTACACAAGACACATCTTATGTTATACAAGACGGTCCAAGAAATGATACTAACCTATGGTCTATCATTCAAAACAAGGAGATGGTTTCCTTATTCACCATCTCCCCACTTAAATGAAACGGTGAGTATCAAGGGGAAGAGACAAGCCTTCAAACGACATCATTTCACTCCTATGATCGTCTCCCAGCCCCAATGGTTACCTTATTCAACTTCAAATCCATCAAAAGAGGTAAGTAAGGTAAGTTCATTTCAATATTCGATTTACTTGATTTCCTTGCAGGTTTTGAGTCTTTTCTTTATTTCATTTCGAATAAAACCAGGCATTGTTTAGCCTATTGCTTTATTTAGGTCCTAATATTGAGTCATGTAATAAATTTGCTTCAAAGACCCCTAGAAGGGCATAGCTGCATCGGCGAGTATATAAGCCCCTATAAGCAGCCTTGTATTTTCAACCTTTATGAAATATATGAGTCAGTTTGCCTTTAGCAACCAAAACCCTAAGTCTTTCCGTGTGTGTGAGAAGCAGCATTGAGAGCATCTTGTCTTATCAAGCTCATTCCATAGAGTTTGTGGCGACTTTCGATCCATCAGATTGTGAAGAACAATCTATACACTCCATCTCCCTCTCCTAGTCCTTGTTGAGTTGTTTACACGAACAAGCAGCTTGGATCCACACTCCACCTTCACGCCATCATCCATCCAGTGAGATAACAAGTTGGTTATACGACCATTTGTTGTTCCCATCCTCCATTGGTTCTATTCAATCATCAAGCAACCGGCATCCATTCCATCTACGCATCCTTTCATTCCCCCATCCATTTCAAGTCACTCCCACACCGGTTTCCTGTTCCATCTATCCTTAATCCAGGATTGAGTTAGGTTCTATTTGGTGCCTATATCAGAGGTTGTACGTTTGCATGGCATGCCTAGAACCATAGTTTCTGATAGGGACACTAAGTTTCTTAGCTACTTTTGGAAGACACTTTGGTCTAAGTTAGGCACTAAGCTATTGTTCTCTACTACATGTCATCCACAAACTGATGGGCAAACTGAGGTAGTTAATAGGACATTAGGAACACTCCTACGTGCATTCATTAGAAAGAACTTAAGAACATGGGAAGAATACTTGCCACATTGTGAATTTGCATACAATCATGCTATGCATTCTGCTTCTAAGTATTCACCGTTTGAGATTGTTTATGGGTTCAATCCCACCTCTCCTTTGGATCTAATGCCTTTACCTGAGTGTGAAAGGATAAGTCTAGATGGCAAGAAGAAAGCCGAGTTGGTTCAACAGATTCATGAGAAGGCTAGACAAAACATTGAGCAGAAGACCAAGCTGTATGAGAAGCAAGCAAACAAGGGGAGACGTGAGAGGACCTTTGAAGTTGGTGACCAAGTCTGGTTGCACCTGAGGAAGGATAGGTTCCCGAACGAGAGGAAGTCCAAACTGATGCCAAGGGTTGATGGACCCTTTGAGATCATCCACAAGATCAATGACAATGACTACAAGCTTGATCTCCAAGGTAAGTATGATGTATCAAATAGCTTCAATGTCACTGACTTGGCTCCTTTTATTGTAGATGAACCTGATTTGAGGACAAATCCTTTTCAAGAGGGAGGGGATGATGTGATCATGGACCGGATCACTAAGGAAGACAAGGAGAGTCTAGATGAGCCACATGAAGCCACAATGCATCAACCACTTGGTGAGGATGCTCTAGCCATTCCTGAAGGTCCCATGACTCGTTCCAGAGTCAAGAAGCTTAAGGAGAATGTTGTTGGATTACTCACTTCACATCCACAACAAGAAGGTCTTGGACAAGGTTTGAACCGAGATGTCTTGATCATCATTCAAGCCATCTCTACACCAAACTGAGTTAGTGTCTAGGCAAGACATGGGGTACGTGCTCTTTTCCTTGCTTTTGGTTTTGTCCCACGAGGTTTTCCAGGAGGAAGGTTTTTAACGAGGCCACAACTTGTCTACAAATCACCTAAGTGCTATTCTCGGTCCAAGACTAATAGAAGTTGCATTTTATTTCATTTTAAACTTATAGACTATAGTTTTAGTTCTTTCCTTTTTTGATTCATGTCGAAACCCTAGAGGATTTGTCTCTGGTTTCTTATTTAAAGGGTTCTCTATACCCTTTTGTAATCATCCAACCTTTTCAATACAAGTTCATTCATCTTTTACGGCTCTCTCTCTCTAAAAGAAGTGTGCCGAGTTCTGGTGTGTCATATCCAGAGTCTAAGGGTGTTTAGTTTGGTGTGTCATATCCAAATCATTCATCTAGGAGTATCAAGAGATCATTCATCCCTCTTGTGTCACCATTCAATCCACACGCCTTGAAGAACTTGAGTCTCTGATTCGTTCTTGCAAGGATCTATCCATTCCCATCACCAAAGAGCATCCTAAGAACGCATCATTGCTACTAAAAGCTTCCCCTGGACTGGTCCTTCTTCAAGTTCTTCTTCAGTGACTTCTTGGTCAGACTCGGTGTTGTCATCTCCTGAGGTATACTCTCCATCTTCTAGTAAGAACATGACTCGCTTGTTGGTACACTCATTGGCATAGTGTCCTCTTCCTTGGCACTTGAAGCATTTGACATCACGAACTCTGGAACTAGATGCCTCAACCTTGCCTTTGCCCTTGTCAAGAGCACTGATTGGTTTGGTTTCTTCTCTTGGATAGGTCTTGTTGTCCTTCTGGAATGGCTTAGACTCCTTACGGTAAGGTGACTTCTCTTCCTTGTTGTTGTGTAACCGGTTAGAGCCATACTGATTGCGTGAGTGTCCTCTCCTCTTGAGTTGTTGCTTAACAAGAATAGCCTTTTGTAGCATCTCTTCAAGCTCCACATAATGTTGCATCTCAACATTGTCTTGTATCTCTCGGTTTAGACCACAAAGGAACCTTGACATGGTTGCTTCTCTATCTTCTGATATGTTAGCCCTTAGCATAAGTAGCTCCATCTCTTGGTAATACTCCTCTACTGATCTTGAACCTTGGGTAAGTTTCCTCAGCCGGTGGTGCAAGTCTCTAAGGTAATGGCTTGGAACAAACCTCTTGCGCATGATTGACTTCATCTCTGTCCAAGTTTCAACCGGTTCCTCTCCATTCCTCCTACGAGTTGTGAGGTACTGATCCCACCAACTTAGATCATAGTCATAGAACTCAGTGGCAGCAATCTGAATCTTCTTGTGGTTTGTGTACTGCTTGCACTGGAAGACTAGCTCAATCTTCTTCTCCCACTCAAGATATGCATCCGGATCAGCCTTGCCATGGAATGGGGGTATTTTAATCTTCAAACCAGCAAGATCATCTCCTTGGTTCACTCTTCTCTCTTGGGAACGCCTAGGTCTTCTTGAGGATGAGCTGAGGTGATCATACTCTTCATCAGTCTCCTCATAACCATCATGTTCTTGGCGAGTTGTTTGGCGAGTTGCTTGGTGTGTTGTTTGCGGCCTTTCTTCTCTCCTAGTCTCTTGGTTTGGCAAGTGACTAGTAGCTCTCCTAATGTCTTCTCTAAGCTCTCTGCTGATGTCATTGAGGTTGGTCCTCATCATCTCGGTCATGGTTGCCACCATACTTTGGTTAAGTTGATCGGTCATAGCTTCCATGAGGAGTTTGTTTCTCCGGACGAGATCAGCCTCTTCTTCAGACTCGGACACCATGGTTCCTGCTCAAAGACAAACAAGACAACCAGTAAAAGGTTTCTAGGGAAGAAGACAAGCAAAAAAAAGGAGAAAAGAAAACAAGCAAAAAGGAAAAGAAAACAAGCTTACAACGCAAGACAAAAGTGAAAAGGAAATCGGCTAAGAAAAGGAAATCGATTCAAGCAAAATGGAAAAGCTTCTAAACCTTTTCCTAAACTCTCCTAAGGTTTCCTAGGAACCTAACAAGCTTATTCTACTCGTGTTCAAGTTGATAAACAAGTTAAACACAAGAACAAAGTGATCGACAAAGAAGATGCATGCGGCTAGGGTTACTCTCTCTCTCTAGGGTTTCCGAAAAAAACTAAAAAAGGAAAGTCTTAAAATTCCTTGTCTAATCTCTTATGCACACGAGCAGCCCTAAATAAATCAGTTCTACTGCTTATTCAAGTTGATAAAGATGAGTCACGGATGAAACAATCAAACAAGAAACAAAGAAACAAGAGAGAAAGCGAGTACTTCCCAACCAAAGTTGCTCTGATACCACTTGATGCGTCCCTAGGATGCTCTTTGGTTGATGGGAATGGATAGATCCTTGCAAGAACGAATCAGAGACTCAAGTTCTTCAAGGCGTGTGGATTGAATGGTGACACAAGAGGGATGAATGATCTCTTGATACTCCTAGATGAATGATTTGGATATGACACACCAAACTAAACACCCTTAGGTCTCTGGATACTACACACCAGAACTCGGCAAGCTTTCTAGAGAGAGAGCCGTCAAGAATGAATGTTACTTGTTTATTAATAGACTGAATGACTACAATAGGGTGTAGAGAACCCTTTATAATAAGAAACCAGAGAACATACTCTCTAGGGTTTCGACAATGACCAAAAAAGGAAAGAGAGAAAACTATAGTCTAAGTTTAACATAAGTTTAAAATGAAATAAAATGGAACTTCATGTAGCCTTGGACCGAGAATAGAGCCTAAGTGATGTGGAGACAAGTTGTGGCCTCGTTAAAAACCTTCCTCTGGAAAACCTCGTGGGACAAAACCAAAAGCAAGGAAAAGAGCACGCACCCCATGTCTTGCCTAGACACTAACTCAGTTTGATGTAGAGATGGCTTGAATGGTGATCAAGACATCCCGGATCAGACCTTGTCCAAGACTTTCTGGTTGTGGATGTGAAGTGAGTAATCCAACAACATTCTCCTTAAGCTTCTTGACTCTGGAATGAGTCATGGGACCTTCAGGAATGGCTAGAGCATCATCACCAAGTGGTTGGTGCAATGTGGCTTCATGTGGCTCATCTAGACTCTCCTTGTCCTCCTTAGTGATCCGGTCCATGATCACATCAGATCCGGTCCATGATCACATCATCCCCTCCCTCTTGAAAAGGATTTGTCCTCAAATCAGGTTCATCTACAGCAAAAGGAGCCAAGTCAGTGACATTGAAGCTATTTGATACATCATACTTACCTTGGAGATCAAGCTTGTAGGCATTGTCATTGATCTTGTGGATGATCTCAAAGGGTCCATCAACCCTTGGCATCAGCTTGGACTTCCTCTCGTTGGGGAACCTATCCTTCCTCAGGTGCAACCAAACTTGGTCACCAACTTCAAAGGTCCTCACACGTCTCCCCTTGTTTGCTTGCTTCTCATAAAGCTTGGTCTTCTGCTCAATGTTTTGTCTAGCCTTCTCATGAATCTGTTGGACCATCTCGGCTTTCTTCTTGCCATCTAGACTTGTCCTTTCACACTCAGGTAAAGGCATTAGATCCAAAGGAGAGGTGGGATTGAACCCATAAACAATCTCAAAAGGTGAATACTTAGAAGCAGAATGCATAGCATGATTGTATGCAAATTCACAATGTGGTAAGTATTCTTCCCATGTCCTTAAGTTCTTTCTAATGAATGCACGCAGGAGTGTTCCTAAAGTCCTATTAACTACCTCAGTTTGCCCATCAGTTTGGGGATGACATGTAGTAGAAAACAATTGCTTAGTGCCTAGCTTAGACCAAAGTGTCTTCCAGAAGTAACTAAGAAACTTAGTGTCCCTATCAGAAACTATAGTTCTAGGCATGCCATGCAAACGTACAACCTCCTTAAAGAACAAGTTAGCTACATGTAATGCATCATCAGTCTTGTGACAAGCTATGAAATGTGCCATCTTAGAGAACCTATCAACAACAACAAAGATAGAATCCTTTCCAGTTCTAGTTCTAGGCAAACCAACAATAAAGTCCATAGAGATGTCATTCCAGGGATGGTGTGGAATGGGCAAAGGAGTATACAAACCCTGGTTTTGAACTTGGGACTTGGCATGCTTGCAAGTAGCACACCTTCCACAGATTCTCTCCACATCTCTCTTCATGTGCGGCCAATAGAAGTGATCCTGTAAAACTTTCAAGGTCTTGGCAATCCCAAAGTGTCCCATTAGACTGCCCCCATGGGATTCCCTGACAAAAATATCTCTCAGAGAACAATTAGGCACACACAATCTATTGTCATAAAACAAATAGCCTTCCTTTCTAAAGTAATGTCCTGAAGCAAACTTAGCACATGAAGCATAGGCTTCCTTGAAATCATGATCAGTATCATACATATCCTTTATCTGCTCAGCATCTAGAGTGGTCAAGAGAACATACCTCCGAGATAGTGCATCAGCAACTACATTCTCCTTACCTTGTTTATACTTGATCATGTATGGGAAGGTCTCAATGAATTCAACCCACCTTGCGTGTCTCTTGCTAAGCTTACTCTGCCCTTTTAGATACTTTAGGGACTCATGATCAGTGTGTATGACAAACTCCTTGGGCCACAAGTAATGTTGCCACGTTTGTAATGCCCTCACCAAGGCATAGAGTTCCTTGTCATAGGTTGCATAGTTGAGAGTGGCTCCTCCAAGCTTCTCACTGAAGTATGCAATGGGTTTGCTATCCTGCATCAACACAGCACCAATTCCAATTCCTGAGGCATCAACATTCTATTTCAAAAGTTTTAGTAAAGTCAGGAAGCATAAGAAGAGGTGATTGAGTAAGCTTCTCTTTTAGGCTCTGGAAAAAAAAAGGAAAAAGTATTCTCATTTGGGGAATACCGTCGCAACGTTAGACGTATCAGAAGGTCCCAGAAAAGGAAATAATCCTGTAATGAGGGATAGAGGGGAAGGAGGGGGAGGGAGTAAGGGGAGGGAGGGGAACCTATTCATAACTTCTGGGCGCGCAAAAGAAGAAGGAAAGGAGGAAAACTAGGGTGTTAAAGAGGGGAACCAGATGCCGCGATGGTGCTCTCCCGCGCCTCCATCTCCCGGCTTCCTTCCCGCTTCCTCCCCTATTCCCGGGCGCCTCCTGGGGCATGGTACACGCGTTTTCCTCCAGTTTGATTTCCTCGGATTACAGTTATCCACTTGGGTTGCGACTTTTCTTAAAGTTTTAATTGATTTTTGACTCGTTTAGCCATAAGACCCACAAAAGAGGGGAGGTACACAAAGAATTCGACCATATTAACAACAACATTGTCGTGGTGGGTGTCACTAAGACGACAACACACCAAGGCAGGCATGTCGAATTGAATAGCGATTCGAGGAACCCATAGGGCACGATGAGAAGTAGAAAGTTTGTATACACCAAGG
>CAJHQQ010003409.1:0-44569 GCA_905132885.1 Moricandia moricandioides
AGACGTGTTACCATGTTATTAGCTGGATTTAAGAGATTAATTGTGAATTAAAAGAGATGCAAATAATAATATTATTTCGAATATAGTTATCAAGAAAGTTAAGTATTTTTTGTATAAGGAAATTTTAGTATTAAAGAGCTTGGTAGATTATTGTCACAAAAAAAAAATTGTGAGTATAGTTTGTAATGATTTAAATAAATAAATAAAGTGTTGCTAAATGAATAAGATAGAAACTATTTATAGCACTAATATGTTTTCCGCCTTGTTATTTTTTGTGATTTTTATGGGTTGGTGTAGGTATATTTGGTATGGTGTGTTTGTCGGTTGGCCTCATTGCTTAGTTATGGGTATTACTGCAGGCACATTTATTATAAGTTACTACACATAAACAAGAGGGTTTGAGGCATTAATGGAGTATCTGGATGATGATTTGAAGGATTTAAGATCGGAGACATGTACAGACCGGGTTGCCGGATAAATCACACAGCACTATGCCACCGTACACTCATCAGAATCACGTTTTTTAGCGGTTGCCACTTTTTGGGGCGGAGTTATTTCAGGATGGTGGAAACCTCCGTCCCCCCGGGAAGTCCCTCGGTGTTTGGCCTTACCCTATGTTTTTTTAATTTTTTTTTCATCAATCACGCGTCTCAATTTGGAGACCCATAAGTGTTTTTTGAACCGTGGAGGGAACTTACGTCGGCGTTCGGCGCCCTTTGTTCGGAGGCCACACATCACACCTGAGATCAGTGATGGGGCCTAGGGGCCCATTAAAATTATTCGAAGCCAAATTCAAACAAGTATATAGAGAGAGATAAGGCTTGGTGGGGTTTAATTTATCCCGGGAGAGCTTAAGAAGATAGTCGAAAATCGCCGGTACTATATTATACAGTGTATTTATATAATATCATAGATATTATTTCTCAAATTTTCAATTGCACTTTTTAGAGCCGCAAAAAATTGGCCACTTTTATGGGTTCCACGAAATTCGCTCGGATTTTTCCGGATTGAAGGATATACATCGGCGAGGACGGTGTTTACAGACGGGTTGGCGATCATTCCTCAGCACTATGGGCACCGGGATCCATCAAGACTCGCAGTTAAGCGTGCGTGGGCGAGAGTAGTACTAGATGGGTGACTTCCCGGGAAGTCTCGTGTTGCACCCTATAATCATCATCATCCAAACGCGTCTCAACTTGGAAAACTCCCCGCATAACTTTTGAACCGTGAGAACTGACGTCCGTACCAGCGCACTTTTCGGAAAGGCCACAAACCATTCATGTCAGTGGATCAGGGCCTGGCCCATTATTTCGGACCAATTCACCGTTTTCGAGCCTCAAAAAGGCCGTGTGGGAAGTTTCGGGCGGGCTCTTAAAAAAGTGTCGGACGTGTCGGTCTTTTACGTGGTTTTTTCGCGTACTTATTTCATCAATTGTCCGTGCACCTTCATAGAGCAAAGATTGCCAATTATCATGTGGGTCCCACGATTCGCCGGAATTGTTCTGATTTGAAGGATCTAAAATGCAATCGGCGAGTCGTGTACAGACGGTGTGCGATCATTCCCAGTCACTTCTAAATGCACCAATCCGTTATTCCATCAAGAAACTCCCACAGTTTAGCGTGGCTTTGGGGCGGAGTAGTTTATAGATGGGTTCTGAACCCTCCCGGAGTTCTCTGTTTGCTGACCTATTTTTTTTTTCAAAATTTATCAGAAGGTTTTCAGAGATTCATAGGCATGTCTGCATCACTGAGGAGTGACGGTGAAAAGGTAAAAATCTCGTTTTCATCCATACTCCATAATGCCTCAAACCCTCTATGTTTATGTGTAGTAACTTATAATAGAAAAATGTGCCTGCATGTAATTTACCATAACTAAGTCATTATTTGTTTTAGCCAACCGACATAGAGGCATGGCTTCATTTACAAAATCTGAGGTTGGACTACACATTGGTACCCATTTTATGCGAAATTGTTTGAACTTCGGTCCACACATCCATAGGTATAAGAAAAGAGTAATTATCCCAGAACTAACATCACGTGTTGTTTTCAGCATCAGTCCTATTTGTTTGCCACTTTAGATGTAACACTAAAGACTACTCATAATTCAAATAAAGTAATTTTTGCTTACATATTTCTCTATAGTTTTTTTTCTTTTCTAGATATCTGTTAATTATGCCTCTTCAGAACTTGTGGAGTTAACTAAAAATAGTAACCAACCCCAGAGAAACATATCACACCATCTGTATGGTATTGGACAATAATAATGGGTATTTCATTTACATATTACGATTTTGCTTAATACAATTTCAATTTTCCTATAAGACCGATTAGACACATGCCCTGCTCGAAAGACAGCTAAATTTTAAAACTTTGGATTAATTTTAAAAAGAAAAATTATAACATTTAGTCACATGACGTATTTTCTATTAATATTATCTTTCACATACAGGTTACCTAAGTATAAATTAACAGTCTAAATTTTTTATTTCATTTATTTGGGGAAATATTTTCAAAACTGATTAGATAATAAAAAATTGAAATCACCTAAGAGTCACAAAAAAATGAGTAAATTGAATCACTTAAACTGAATCACAAAATAAGTGATATTGTTTTAAATTACTTATATATATAATATAAATAAATATAATTTAAATTAATCATTTATAACAATTGATGTTTGTTATTAATGAATTTAACATCACTTCAGTAAAATGATATTTTATAAAATTGAATTGTTTTAAGAAAACTGATATTGTTATATAACCAACTGATACATTTATTATTTTGTTTAATATCACTTATTAAAATGATACATGAATTACATCAATAAAAAACTGATACTAACAAAATTATATTATATAACTATATTTTTAATATCATTTTAATAAAATGATGTTTTATCTTAATTCACATCCATTAAAATATTTTATCTAATAGAAGTAATTTATATCAAAAGAATAAGTAAGCTAATAATTACATATATATATATATATATATATATATATATATATATATATATATATATATATATATATATATATATATATTATTGAATTAATATCTGTAACAATCTCCCTCTCCCCAGAAAAAAGGAACCACTACTACGAGTAAAAACAAACGTAGCCACTTAACTAAAAATAGCATAAATTTAAGAAAAATAAAAAGATCAGTTGTGGGTTTATATTTTTGTGGTTTTAAAGTTAATAAGAGAGATATAATAATATCATCTAATTATAATATTTATTAATAATATGATGCAAATTATCTACATCAATATTTACAGAGTCATGTATTTAAGTGATGCACAATTTTTTTACATTATTTAATTATAACTATACAAAATATAAAATAAATTATTCTAAATAATTTATTTTGTAGGTGAGTACATTATTACAGTTAAGAAATAAGAAATTCACCGACGTAAATAAAAGAACGTATTAATATATGATTAATTATTTTTGGCTTTATAGGTCGTTACTTTCATGATTAGTATAAGTGCAACTTGAAAATTAATTTTTTTGGGTATAGTGCAACTTGAATTTGAAAATTGTGTGGCATGATTGATACAGATAAAACATGAACGCAATGGAGAGACGATCTTAATTTGCACTACTATATGTTAATCAAAATACAAAAACTACATACATTATCATCATGCATATATAATATAATTAAGATAAGTATCAGCTTGCATGGCTGTCAAACTAATGGTAGTATGAATCTGAATTAGTAATGCATCTACAACTATTCAATGAAAATTGATTTAATATAAATATATAATATTTGGCCAAATCTCTCAAATATACTTTTTAAAGTTTTTATCACCAAACTCTAAAATGATTGAAATATATATTTTTGTTTTAAAAATTTTAATTTTAATTTTATTTTTAAAATTTTAAACCATATCTTTAAAAATTCATCTCATAACTCTAAACATTAAATCTATATTAGTTAACCTAAGGTTATAAATATATATTTATAATATTTAATAAAATTTATTTTGATCATTTTTTTTTTATTTTGTGACAAAAAATTTTTTAGATCTATTATGAAATTTCTCAAGTCATATTTTACAAAAATGCACTTGATTTCATGGATCTCTCTAAAGTAAAATTTAAAGCTAAAACATGTCTAATACATAATCATTTTATAATGAATTAGTGAATAGCGTTTGAATAAGAACCAGGTTATGAAATGTGATTTGTAAATAGTATATAAGATCAGTCCAAAGATCGATCATTTTAGAAAAAAAAAAGAACAAAGGAACTGATAGATTGATGTTGGACCTAGATAAAGGGAGATTGAGACCCATAGGCAATAGTCGTGGAGCACTAGTGAATGAATGAACCCTAAAAGAATAGGGAGAATAAAGTAAAGGAAATGATGCAACGTGGAGCCAAAGGAGAGACACGACTATGATATGCCCATTGACAACTAATCATATGAAAGGTTCATGTGGATCTCCGACTCTTCAATTTTTCTTTTTAATTTAAATTTTATTCTCCTTTTCAATAAATACTATTTTCTAATATTACTTCGACGGAGAACCGTGTGAACCCTAGATACAAAGAGTCCAAACTTTATATATCTGCAAAACAAACGCAAACACTATAACCGAGCACCAATGGCTATACCGAGTTTGAAGACGAAGCAGTATTGGAATATACGTTTTGTTATGCACACTCATCTTCCAAGCAACCATTTATGAGAAAATAACACAAGACTTCACGGTGCTCTATCTAAACGAGCAACTCAAGTACTGATCAACGATGATTATCAAAAAAATAAAGTACTGATCAACGAAGTTCAACAATTATTTCACAGAAAGCTTGCAAGTCTTGGAACGTCTGCAACCTACGTATCGACCATATCTGATATGTGTAGTTTATGCCTCTTGGCATGGTTCGGCTTTATACAACACTTGTTATTATATAGTTTAATTAATTATTAAATACATGGAATGAAATAGTTTGTTAAAAAAAGAAAAGAAACTATAGCCGTTGTCGTTAACCTAAATATGGTACTATTTATTTGCTATCATTTAACCTACTTTTCAGGGATATCCCGTCGCTTCTTATGTGGTCATAATTTGTTATCCTTATATTTCTCCCTTCATTACAAAAGCGTCTCAATAATTGGATTGTACTACTATTTGATTACACAGTTTATTTTCCTCGGAAAAAAAAATAGCAACTACAACAGAAACTTACTTTTAATAAAATAGCGGTGCAGACTATGTGATTATACTCTCGTGGACCCACTGTCTCTTTATTTTGTTTGGGTTTGGCTGTTAACATTCGTCAGAAACAGTATGGTCGCGTGTCGTTATCAACATAGTTGAAATATAATACAGTTTGATTAACAGTCTACTAAGTAAAAACAAATCGCTTGACCCAGTTGGGCCAGCACATCAAATTTGGCCCATATGATTACTGGGCCTAAAAATGGTTCAGTTTCAGTGATATAACTGCAAAGTTAATGCACGATGTTAAATTTAAGGATGTAAGACAAAAATATTCATACATTCATTAGGGGTTTATTGTGTTTGCATAATGAAATATTTAAATCCCTGCACTTCAGTATCAAGATTGGTTTAATTTCTAGATTGAGTTCAATCCATACACTCCATACTCGATGAAAGCATGCTATAAGAAAAAAAAAAAGAGTAACATCCATCAATACAACATAAGAAGTAAGAAGCGGATAACAAACCAAACTCAAATAGAGATTATCTATTAGAATGAGATATGTCACACGTTCAATAATCGGAGTATCACCATAGACTTAAGGCGCAAAAGCACCATTTCTTTATTGAAAACTGATTTCTACATGACTCAACAACTATCATTAAGAACGCCTCAACATTGGTGAATGTGTTGAGGCTGCTCATAAGATATATATGGCTAAGAAGATGACGGGCAGAGTAGAGGAGAAATATAAGAAGAAGCTAGACAGAACCTAATGTTACTCGTTTTCTTACTACTACTACTACTACGTACGTCTCGGTCTTTCATATGAATTGTGATACAATGCAACCTCTTTTTTTATTACATGGTCTTTATTAAGCTCAGTAATCAGTATGATTACAATCTCAGTTGATAGTCGCCATCCCTACCACCGTCTAACATATGATTGAGTCGTAATAGTTTTTTTTATACAAACTTTAAGATGTTATTATGTTGTGCGTTAATCGTAAAAATGTGAAGGCCATCCATGACACGGATCGATCTACTCTTGCACTGATAACTGATACTCGAACGAAATTAGCCATTTGATATTAAACATTAAGTTTTTTAGTGTACTTTTTATTATTTTTATCAGGGGTGAATCACTTGTATATAGATCACATTGGTACAATAAAAATGAAATTGCCGACGCATGTACCAATCTCAATAAATCTCTTTTTCGTACTTTTTTATTTTGGGCAATGCATTTAATATTAGCGTACTTCTGGTTCCCACAAGGTAAGTCTTAAGCCAAAATGTTCCATCTTTTCAATTGAAGGCTAATGAAGTAGATAAAGTTTGAATTAAAAGTATTTGATAAAATTATATAGTATTGAGATATTGGTTACTAGCAAAACTGATATTTTTATCCAATTGAAAGAAAAACACAAGTATGTAAAACTTTTTTTTCTGATAAAATAGCATGCCTACACATAAACATTAATTGTTTACGTGTTAGCTAGTATCTAATTTGGGATGATCATACATGACATATTAAGCTACATACACAGATTTATATACGCCAGTAGCAAATGTTACACTAGTTTTATTTATGACTATGGACGTTCTGATTCCACCACGATCATTGATGGCAAACAGTTTGAAATGATGATGTGGGCAGGCTTCTTGTAGAACCATGGCGATGTTGACTTGTTGAGTGGGGGTAGTGGGACCTAAACATAGGTGTGACTCGGAGCCGTTAAATAAAGTGAACTTCATGATCGGTGGCAACCGTCTAATTAAAGGAACTTAGGGCATGTTTATTGCAAGGACCCCTAATGGGATCCTTGTTTTTTTTATTTTTTTTATTTTTTTTTTTGGAAAAAAAAATTAAAAACACCAATCACGGGTCGCCACGTGTCAGTGGGATCCGTGAACAGTGTAAGGGACTTGGCAAATGGGTTCCTTATTTAGGGGATTTAAGGGATGTTGTTTGGGGGAATTAGTGGGTCCCACCCGCTAAGAGACCCACTAAGAGCCCCCAATAAACATGCTCTTAGAGACAAGCTTACACCTAACCACCTAACAAAACATTAATCGTGATGTCGACTGTCGAGTTTCAACAATCTTTCATTTTTAATCTTTACTCCTAAACACAATCATACTTACTCACAAACAACGGATATATTGAGTCTTACGCAAACTTAATAAAGCAAAATTTATGTTGAATCAACCATGTTAATCCATAGAGATAGCTCTCTCCACAAGAGTGCATATATAAATGATACTTATTCTATTTTATTTTAAATGTCATTTTAGATTAATAAATGACTTTTGGAATCATTAATAGAAGAAACTAGCAATCAAAGATGTAACCCCATGCACTTCAACCACCATCACTAGTCAAACCCAACATTTATCATCACCACTTTCAACGTTTATTTTCTTGAGATGATCATAATTAATTACCTTGGAAGAAGTCAAGAACTAACGTGCTATTTGAGACATCATTTTAATGGAGTAGTAATTACAATTGTAATTATTAGCACTATAACTGACACTCAAGAGTGTGTCTTCTTTCTTTTTTAACCAAAAAATAACGTATGGTTTATAAAACATCAACCCGAGCTAGTATAAAACGGCGTATATAAGGAAAATACAATTGGTAATTATTATGCCATAATTGGTGGAGAATACGTCCAATAAATTGAGAAAAAAAAATATGATTCTGTATTTGCCTATACACAAAAAAGCCAAAGAAATAAAAAAAAAAGTCAAACATTGATACCAAGGAAATAAATTATACTCCATACACTATTCTAGATCTGTCCTGTGCACTTATAAATATCAACTTCAATCTCCCATCACCATCAATCACTCTTTCTTACTGCTTTCATCTGCCAGCCCAGAGTTTCCATGTCCTTCCTCATAAACACATCCTCCAATTTATTCTAAAGTCTAATCATTCATCTCTCCCTAGGCTAGAGAACAAGAAGCAAAAACATTCAAGAGATGAGAAAGGACCATGTCTTAACATTGTTACTGGTAGTCTCTGTATCAGCATTGTTATTACTGATATTAATCTTCTTCTTCAGAAGAAAACAATCATCCACCGAACCAGACCAATACGACGTCGAGTCACTAGACCATACCAAACAGAGCTCCTCCTCAAAGACAGAGGAGCTCGTGACGTTTCAAGGCGGCGAAGATCTAACGATCTGCGATATCCTTGACGCTCCGGGAGAAGTCATCGGGAAATCAAGCTACGGGACTCTGTACAAGGCGTCCTTGCAACGTTGCGGGAAAGTTAGAGTTCTTAGATTTCTCCGACCGGTTTGTACTGTGAGATGTGATGCTAAGGAGTTTAGTGACGTCATCGAGACGCTTGGGTTTGTTCGACATGAGAACTTGGTTCCTCTGTTAGGGTTCTATGGTGGAAACAGAGGAGAGAAGCTTATGGTTCATCCTTTCTTCTCTTCCGGGAATCTCTCCGACTTCATCAGAAGTAAGCACTCTGTTTTTTTTTTTACTATCTTCTCGAACAAATACATGAAAGTCTATTTCTTTTCATAAAGTATCAAACTTTTGTTTTAATGAAAACAAAAGTATCAAACTTTTTATTTTTCCCGACAGCAAGTAAAGACTTTAACTTTAAAGATTCTTGTTTTTGGGGTTTTTTTTTTCATTAACGAACAGAATCGTGAGATTTTATTTTCCCGGGAAAAATGGTTAGAAACTTCTAAACTCATGAAAATATTTGAGATACAGTTTGCAGTTTCCATGATGGTGATATCACTTACACATTTAGGTTCAGACATGTAGAAATATATACATATATTCATAGAAATATATAAGAAAAAGAATGTGTTATCGACTTATCATACACACAGCTGGAACTACACACATTAGCTGGATCATTTAATTCACTGTTTCATTATTTTATTTAAGTTTTTTTAAAGCATAAACAACTCATAGTATCTACCTTCATCTTTTGTCGGTACTACTTTTGTTTAGCTTTCTTTCACTTTACACTTCATTAGTTTAGTTTCAGTAAGAACATTACAAAACTTGAAAAAGTCTTGAATCTGAAGAACATTTACATACATTTTGTGCTAGGTGGAGGTGATCAGTCTATAAAATGGAGCAACATATTAAGCATCACAGTTGGAATATCCAAAGCTCTTGATTATCTTCACACAGGAATGCAGAAACCAATCCTCCACGGCAATTTAAAATCCAAGAACGTTCTTCTAAACTCGAGTTTCGAGCCAAGAATCTCTGATTACGGTTTGCATCTGCTCTTAAACCAAACGGCAGGACAAGAGATTCTTGATGTTTCTGCAGCTGAGGGATACAAAGCACCTGAGTTGGTAAAGATGAGCGAAGTAAGCAAAGAGAGTGATATGTATAGTCTCGGTGTGATAATGCTTGAGTTAGTCTCTGGTAAAGAAGCTATAAACAAGAATCCAACAGGGGATGATGAGTTCTTCTATCTTGCTGATTCCATGAGGAATGCTGTTCTTGATCATAAGTTGTACCGTCCTGAGATTCTCACGAATAATGGTGGTGATCTGAGTGAAGAATGTTTACTAAAGTATTTTCAGCTTGCTTTGTCTTGTTCCTCTCCTTCACCTTCTCTTAGACCAAACACGAAGCAGGTCTTGAGGAAACTCCAAGAAATTTAGCTCTAGACGTTAGCAAGAGACTCAATAAACTGAAAAGATCTTCGGAATCCATAAAAGTTATCATCATCATCATCATCTTGGGATGGCTCGAAACTGCAAAGTTTCTTGAAAGTCTTGTTGATGAAGTAGTACGTTACAGCCTTGTTTGGAATGTGAAGAACGATGTATGATTCCACATCTATCTCTTCCTTTACAAAACCAATGACAGAGAAGGAATAAATCTGCCTGTAAGTATAATATTCGGTTCTAATCATCTCTGGAAAAGCTGCTGCAAGAGGCTTTAAGTCAACATGATACTTCAAAGACCAGCTTGAGCCGTTTGCGTCCATTTTGTAGACAGGCAAATCTGAAGAACTCAGATCATTAACCTCGATGAAGTAAATATTTCCCCTGGATTCTTCAATAAATCTCAAGGTGCCGACATCAGGTGGGTCCTCGTCGTCTCCGTGGTCAAGATAAGGAAGCTGAAGAGTCTTGATTTCCTCTAGATTGATATCAAAAGAGAGGCTATCTCTTGAGTTTGGACCAAACCAAAACCAGTGAACCGCACCGTTACAGAAGACGGTGTTACTGAGATCGGTAACGGTTGGAGGAAGAGTGAAAGGAGAAACCGAAACGAGTCTTCTCCAAGGACCTTCATTGGATGAGTAAACCTCTATATGGTATAGATCAGAGGAAACAGAGGAAACAGAGGAGATGCTTGTTTTTCTGAGGCAAAAGACTTTATAGTGAGGAGATATAGAAGGATCAAAAGCTAGAGAGAGCGCCACGTGGTCACTGATCCGAGGGAGAAGAGTCTTCTGCTTCGTTGTGGGATTGTAAACGTAGTAGTTTCTGTTGAAATGGTTAGGAGGACAAGTGCATTTGCAGAGGAGAAGACCGTTGGTTGATTGCACTACGATCATCGGGGATGGATGATCTACAAACCGAAGCGTTGATGATAACGAAAGGCGTTCGTTGACTTCATCATCATCATCGAGAGAGACGAATCTGTGTTCTATCTCTCTTGTTCCTTGTAAGTAAAGGCCAGAGATGGGGAGGGGATGTTTGGAACTGATGATACGGTTGGAGAAGTTAGGGTTTGTGATTAGAGAACGCCAGTGTTTGGATACGCGTTTGCATTTGATGAGTGTTTTGATTGGGAGAAAGGAGAGGATATGGAGCAAGACATCGTCGAGATCTGCTACGATGTTGGCTGGTGAAGAAGAGACACCGTAGCTTCTACGGATTCTTGCCGATCTTGGAGCTTTTGTTCTTGTTCTTGAACAAGAAGACATCTCTAAAGAGTGGTTTTGGTGTTAGGGTTTATAGGAATGAAGAGGAAAAGAGATTCTAATGTTGGTTTATAAAGAGAGTTAAGGATGTGATGTGTTCTGTTTTGAAGAAGATTGTGGAGGAAGCTTTTGTAAAGTTAGGCTTGTTATGTACTCTTTGAGTTTCATTGACTTTTGACTATTCAGACATGGTGTTCATTGTTCTGTTTTTTTTTTGTGCTTTCTGTTGTTTTCCCGGGAAAAAAACGAGGTAACTGTCAATAACAGAAATTACCAAACGCTTTACAATGGAGATCTTACTCTTATAAGATAACAGCGAAACGTGCTCTTACAATTAACACGAACGGTGTGGTGTTCGTATAAGGGTACCATCAACAAACGCGTTGACGAAAAATGGGCCAATAAAGCCCGTGTTTGCCCGGTTTTAAAACCTGAAAGCCATACTCGGAAGCTACGCCTACCCAATATGAACCCGACCCGGGAAGCCTCCTCGCTTCTAATTTCAATTTGGAAAAATGGGCCAATAAAAGGCCTGTATTGTCGTTCTCTGGCCTCACCAGAAGTTTGAAGGCTTTTTTTTTTGCTACCGTACGCCTCAACAATCTTCCTTTTACACGGATATGGACTGTATCATGATCTATATCACATGCGAGTTAAAGCGAGTTAAAGAAAGTTAAAATTAAAAGGCAGAAAGATTATCAGCAAATTAATAATTCACTTTTATTTTGCATTCATACAAGTTTATCCATACATAATTTATATGTCCTATAAATTATATATACAATCGAAAAAACTGAAAAACAAAACAACCAAAACGCATCGAGTATAGGTCAAACTTAACCAAACTCCAAAAAAAAAACCATACCAACTACGTATATTTAGACCACACAGAACTATATGGTAGTTGACCATCCGAGTAGCATAGAACGTACTCCTTCCATTTCATTAATATATATGTTTTAGAAAAAGAATTTATAAATTCATTATACAATGATAGTTTTTTGGATGTTTTTATCAAAATATTATAATTTTCAAAAATAATAATTAATTTTATTAAATTACTATTAGCTATATTTATTAAAAAAATATAAAAAAATATATTTATTATAATAATTTAATATATTTTCTTAATATGTGTGCGAAAAAATCTAAAGTTTAAAAATTTAATTAAAAATAAAGCAAAAAAAAAGAGGCAAAAAGTGTGACAACCCAAGAAAAAGAACAAACGAAAAGAAAAGGCATTGACGTAACGTAGAGCTCAACGTTCATCACCTGCATCATTCCGTGTGGGATGAGCATGTACCGTGCACGTAGACCACACCACTTTCTATACATATGAATCTCATCTTCTTCATAAATTTCCACAACCATCGGGACCAAAGAAGCAGGTTCCCTCTCTTCTAGCCATTCAAAAATGGGGTTACTGAGGAAGAAAAAACACCAGAAACGAGCAAAGCCTACGTTTAAGGGTATCTTAACGGCGATATTAGCAACACATGCTGCAATATTCCTCTTGGTGCTCGCCGGTTTATCCCTCGCTGGCTCAGCTGTGGCATTTATCGCCACTATGCCGCTATTCGTCGTATTCAGTCCGGTTCTCCTACCAGCGGGTGTTACCACTGGTTTGCTAGCTATGGGTTTAGCCACCTCCGGCGGCTTCGGTGCCACGGCTCTCTCCATCATCTCGAGGCTCTACAAGTATTTAACACTAACAAACATTATCATATACGCGTGCAAAATATTTTAGAAAACGGAAGGTTTTACTATATTTAGACAAAATTTAATATAGGTGGGAGAATACCAGATTAATTAACGCATAATTAATGATTCTGAATGCAACCTATTTTTTAAACTATATGATTTTCTCATTCAGAATAATTAGATCATAATAATTAGTCAATGTTTTATTTTATTTGTTTATAAATTTTAAATCAATTTTTAATTTTTATAACATGTAAACAGAAATTATATTAAATATCGCTATGTATCTTATCATCATGACCTATGATTTCATGTTCAATAATTCAGATAGGTTCAAATATTTGTTTTAGGTGTATTGGATTGCATTTATTTTTTAAATTCGCTCTATTTATTTTGATTCTAATTAGGTTAAAATTGAATTTAATTTTTAATTGCATTTAGTTAGTTTCATATTCTAAACTTTGTAAATAAATTTTTATAATTTTAAGTATCATATGTTGTGTTGGAGAAAAATAAGAAGGAAAAATTAATAGACTAGGAATTTCATTAGCAAACATAACGATTAAAATTTTAAAAATTTATAACCACATATGGATATTCATCAAATAAATCGTAATAACTGGATTTCTTTTAATTTGTTAAAAATAAGATTTTAAATAGTTTATTATGTATAAAATTAGGTAGAATATTTTTTAATAATTTAGTATCGATATCTTAATTTGACATATGATATTAGTCAAAATAATTCTAGTTAGTTTGGTTATTCTTTTAAATATATCAATCTAAATTTTTTAAATAACAAAAGATATTGTATAAAATCATCACTCAAATAACACTAGAATTTAGTGAGATTCTAAAACTATATAAACTAATAATACTAGATTCTTTAAATTCTTACGATCATAATTCCTACTAATATCTCCTCAAACAAACAAAACTTGAATTATTTGGATAAGTAATCTAGTTTTCTTGACTGAATTTGATGAAATCGCCAAGGTTATTAAAAATTAGCCTAAATTTTGTAGGCTATATAAAAGTAGAAACTCAAATATTTATATAGCATGTAAGCTAGTTTTTAATAAGATAACAAAATTTGTGGGTTGAACCAGATAAAGAGTACAATCAAGTAAAATATATATTAAACTAAAATAAAAATTTATCGACTAACGTGTTTCACACATTTTGACAAATGTATTTTTAAGTTTTATGTTTTTTTTACTTATAGCGGAAACACAGTTGTAATAATATTCTCAGAAATTTATGTTTTATTGATAGTTTAATATATATATATATATATATATATATATATTTTTCTGATAAGGGAAATTTGCTTCTATAACCACAAAAACAACTCAAATTCACTATCTAACAAAATTCACACACTCTCTACTTTTCTCTTCCTATCTTTCTCTACTCTCTCTACAAAACAACTTTCTTTCTTTTTTATTATCTCACAAATAAATCCTAAAAATAATGGTTCTTAATTTTTTTTTCAGGTCCTCAAGGCGGCCGTGAGTCGCACTGCATAAATGAAAAGAAGCCGTGGGCACAGACAAATGATGATGTGAAAAAAACTTATATACAGTTATTATAATTTCACAAATAAAATCTAGTTAACCCAATTTAGTAATAATTATTACGTGGGGATGGAACTAAAGTTTTCAAATAGCATCTTATTAATGTATGTCGTGGTAACACAATAATGACAAATGTATGTATGCATTTTTTATTATCTACTGCTATACTCTACTTTCGACAACTATACAAAATACAAGTATTGTATATGATATCTAATCGTATAGCATTTTGCAAACGAAATAAATAATGTCATTGATTTTTACCTTTAGATCAATATTTTGAGATTTAGCGCAATCTAGTTATCCAACAATCAACATATATCATCTTTTTTTTTAAAACGTATCAACTTTATCATTCAAGCTATCAAATGAGAGAATCTAAAGGCCCCAAGGAACCATTATGTTACAAGTAAATTTGGCTGTGGCCCATTTAATACAACATTTTAGCTGATCAAACAAGCTTGCCCGTTCTCTTATGACCATTGAAGTTGTTGTTTTGCAAGAAGCAGATACCCGTGAGACGACAGCCAAAGACGACGTTCAGAGTGTTTGTGCTACCGTACGCCTCAATATATAATCTTCCTGTTGATCGCACATCCATGGCATTGACCGCCACCATGCCGCTATTTCTTATATTCAGTTCAGTTCTAGTATCAGCGGGTATCACCGCTACTGTGTTGGTTACGGTTTTTAGCAGCCTCCTCCACTTGTGCAACGCGTATCGAAATATGTATAAACTAACACAAATAGTTGTGTTGAGCCTAAACAATATCCGAAAGAACTAGGGTTACAATCATAAAAAAGAAGAAGTTAGAATAGCTAAATAATATTATATACATTCTTTTCAAATTAATCTACTAACTGACATAACTTTATTTTAAAAATTAAAATTATCAAACATCTCTTTAATAGTCGAATATATGTTTAGGGATAAGAATTTAGTACTTATTACAAATAGTTTATATTTCTGTTGTAATATTCTTTTTGTTGTAAAAAGAAAATAGTTGCGGACTACTCTACAAGCCCTATCTAATTCTCTTCTTACTTTTTTTCTTTGTTAATGGAAGATATTGGGATTAAATACCAAATTCATACAAATATTCGGGACTTATATCAAAGGTGCTTATGATGTTTTCGTTCGACTAGGACTCCAATTCTATTCTTCCAACCATAAAATATATTTCAAACATTAAGAACATCATTATTCAGGGTTCTTATTGGGTCTCTTAAAGAGGTCTTAGAGAAGGTTCACTAAAACCTTAAAAATAATCTCTTAAAACCTTTAATTAAGAATCACTTTTCCTTCCTTAGTTTTTGCATTGTTTGTGGATCCAACTGATACGTGGTTATCCGCGATTGATATGTTTTTAATTTTCTTTTAATAAAAAATTAGAAAAAGAAGAAAAAAAATAAAAACCCCACATGGATTGGTAGGGTTAATGATACTCTAAGTCACTATGAATTAATGTATTTATTTATTGTATAGGCAATAAAAGAAAACAAGGAAAATGTCAAATAAACATGATAATATAACACAAAATAAATGAGGCGTGACGTAACGCGTCTCCATTAAGTACTCACTTCGTTTTGCATGTAAGCATGAATGTGTACCGTACCGTGCACGTAGACTTCCACAAAGTTCTTCATAAAATCCCCTTCTCTTCCCACCAACAAACCACAACCATTCAATCACAAATCTCCGCAGGTTATCAAAAGATGTTTGAGATTATTCAGGCGGTTATTACCGCTGTAGCTGCATTAGGTCTCTTGGTACTCGCCGGTATAACCCTTGGCGGCTCAGCCGTGGGAATAGCCGTAACAACGCCGCTTTTTGTCATTTTCAGTCCGATTCTCGTGCCAGCAACTATAGCCACCACTTTGCTAGCTACTGGTTTTACGGCCTCCGGCTCCATCGGTGCCATGGCTGTCACCATCTTCATGTGGCTTTTCAAGTAAATTAAAAAAAAACTTCATTGAAAATCACTCACAGTTTGGTTTATTTATAGTTAAATGAGGCGTTAAGCATATGCATCTACGTGGAAACTTATTTACATGCTTGGCCATAAATATAATTTACATCAACGAGTTTCAACGTACGTAGTTTCCTAGATGCACGTTACCATCCTATCATGGAACAGCTTGATTAAATACTCCATAGTTGATGGAACAGCTTGATCAAAAGTTGCCTGCTACATTAGTTTCTAAACGTAAAAATACTTTAATTTTTAAAATTTAACTGTGTGCAGAAAAATAACGGGAAAGAACCCACCAAAAATTCCAGGAGTGACCCCGAAAAATCCAACTACGGAAGGGGGAAAAAAGGAGGATAAGAAAAAGAAAAAGGAGAAAAAGGACGCGTAGGCCTTTCCTACTATGGGATATGATATATGGAGAAACTTGATGATACTTAAAATTATTTTGGGGTTCTTTAAATAAAACCAAAGTTTAATTTTATAGCCTCTTTAACTAAATACTGGTTTATATGCGGATGTTTCAGATACTGTTCTCTTGATGTATATCGTGTTAGGAAATTACAATAAATGTACTCGATTGTGTTTTATATTTTAAAGAATGAAGTGATATCGTTGAGATTACCATATATGATTATTTGCGAGTTGTATTATTGTATCCTTCATAACCTCCCATTGGAGGTGCTCTAAGGCAATAACTCAAACTCGAATCACATTCTTTTTCGAAACAATTCCAAAGCCATTCTGGTCAGGTTAGACATAGACTAGACCAGCATACACCTTCTTCGTTCAGAAACGTTTTTTTTTCTATCTAGGCTATCAAATATTTCCTTGATTTACTATGATAAACTCTATTATGAAGCTAAATGTTTTAGGCAATGATATATATAGGCCATCTGGAAGCAGGAAATTACTAGGGTGCATCTTCGACCATGCAGGCAACTCACATCTCACACGATAGTTCAATTGTTGAAAACAATCGGAATTGCTCGACTCATTTTATTTATCTTATCACTCTAAAATTTCGTTTTACGACTCCTGTTAGGCTTTTAGGCCAAGTCAAGCACATGGTCAAATACATAACTATTCTATTAACAATAAAAAAAAATAAGTTCCTTAATTAGGACACAAATATTATTACATCGTCGAACAAGATAAAAAAAAAAAAAAAAAACATTATTCATTAGAAATCAGAAATAAAAAAAAGATAAGAAAATTTTGTCTTTGATTAAGATGAGGTACACTTGATGTAAAAAGTTTTTTTTTTAATTCAATTAAAAATTACCATTGTGAACGACTTCTAGTCACATTAAATTAAGATAAAATAGAATGATTTCGTCAGATGTACCAACAAGCTTTTAGTAATTTTATCAAATTGACTCATTTAATTCAGTAATTGGGCTAATAAGAAAAATATTTCTTCATTCTTCGATATATTTCATAAGCGGGATTAAAAAAACAGTTAAAGATTTTACAAGAAAGAAAAGAAGGTCCCAAAAACATGACAAAAAGAAGAAGAAGCATATGTGACGTAACTTAACGTAACGTAGATTATATAGTTCAGTCGTTTTGCATGGAGCATGCAGGTATACCGTGCACGTCGTAGACTACACAACTCCATAAAATCACTCTCTCTTCCCATCACCAAACCATCAGAAAAATATGAGGGAACAGAACGAATTAGCTGAGACTCATTCACAGAGAGAGGGAAGAATGTTTTCTTTTCTCATCCCATTGTTCGAAGTTAGCAAGATGGTTATGGCTTCCGTTGCCTCCGTTGTCTTTTTTGGCTTCGCCGGTGTAACACTCGCTTGTTCAGCCGTGGCATTAGCCTTATCCACGCCTCTTTTCATCATATTCAGTCCCATTCTCGTACCCGCCACTGTAGTCACGAGCCTTCTAGCTACTGGGCTCGGCGCTGGTGCCACCCTCGGACTTACCGCCATAAGTCTCATCACGCGGCTCATTGAGTAAAATTAAACAAATTATATTGATAATATGCACTCGAGATTGATGCTTATATATTATTCACATACGTACTTGGGTCCCAAATCCCCATAAATCTCCCATATATATATTATAATAACCTTTTTTTTTTTGAAAAACAACTTGTTTCATTCCCCCCCTTTTTCTTTCAACGTTCTTTACATACTACCTTACCGTATTATTCTTATAAGATAATTTAACTTAATTATTTATAATTTATCTGATCTTTCCCATCAACCTTTTTTTAGTTTTCTGAAAAATTTGTCAACGTAATAAATAAGAGTATGATACGAAGTTTTTCAATTAATTTCTAACGTATACGTATATACACACTTGTTTGCGTGATGTAGGCACCCGACTGGATCTTCGCCGGGCAAGGAAGGAGCTTCATCGGCATCTTTCCTATCTCTGCTCGAACTGCCAAACTTTATTAATCTAATAGGATTTGGAAAGAAATCTAAAGGTGAAAAAAAATCCAAAGGTAAAAAGGGTAAAAAAGGTAAATCCAAACATGGAAAATCCAAACGTGGAAAATCCAAGGGTAAAAAAAGTAAATCCAAAGGTAAAGATAAAGATAAAAAATCCAAGGGTAAAGGTCTATTCGGTAGAAGTTCCGATGACGATGAACGTTAATAAAGATGGAAGTCCATATGGGTCCACCTATTCCAAGATTTAGAATACGTTGTCTATTATATTAATGAATTTTACGCCACCTATAAGAATAAAAGGCTTTTAAACATTTAATGTAATGTTGAAAGTGCTAATTATTTTAAAAGAAAAGATAAAAGACAATCATGCTACAATATTTATTGAAGATAAAATTAATATAACATGGCAACAATTAATTTCATTATATATGCAGTCGAGTTAGATGTCTAAAAACATGATTAACCCGAAGTTCTTAAAGTAGAGTTCTTACCAGAATATAAAAAATTGTTTCTTAATTTTTAACTAAAAAACTTTTTATTATTATGTTAATGTTTTAAAATAATTTTATTGTTAGATTTAATTTTAATATCAAAAATAATGCTGAACTAATCAGAGAGTGACAAAAACAAAAAACAAAAAACAAATAATATCTTGTGGTGTCTCAAAAATAAATTAGAGTTTTTGTGGAGCAACTATTCTCTTCATTTCTACCTCTCTCTCATATCTTTTCTTTCTTTAATATTTATTTGTATTAAAAACTCACTTTTTTCACACTAATGCTTTTGGTGCTTATAATAGGGAAGAATACTTAGAGCAACTAGAAATAATGACCGGCTGATATACGCATACAAAATATAACAAAAATATATACATATATGCAATGAAACGTACATTTATCTACGGTATTTGCTACGAGAATTATCTTTTTTGTTTGGAAACAAATAACCAATTAATATAACTTGTTACATTACTTATTATGTTACCTTTTCAAGTGTAACATTTAATTAATAAATTCAACTAATTATAAAAGAACTAACATTATTTTTGGTCATAATATATCTAATAAATGTAAAAATGATTTAGATATGTAAAAACTATCTATATTTTAAAACAATTTTTTTTTTCTAAAACTAGTTACAATATGAAACAGAAAAAATATATTAGTATATGTACTAGACCAGCCTATACATTAAATTATAATTTGTAACTGTAAACATTAACTATAATTTGTAAGCTTGTCATGTTTGCGCTCCTTGAGATTAGTCTGAGTCTCTTAATGGGTCTGGGATACCCCAAGTTAATAAAAAAAATAAAAATAAAGAAGACCTATACATGTCATGCTTCGGGAAATAACTCTTTTTGCGACATCACAATTGGATTTTTTTTTTAATCACATTGTGATTTACCATACATGTCATTATATAAAATAAAGATCTATCATCCCTCGTCTCGGTCTTGTTTTCATCGACTCCACTGGATTATAACAAAATCCACTTTATTTATCTTTTTATGTTCTGTTTCCTCTCAATTTAATTGACCAACTCTGAGATCCAATCAATATGTGGCAAATCTAAATCCAAATCGGACGGCTCATAGTGATCATCCACAATGATCATCCCACTTCAACACTCCAACACTCTCTCGTTTAATTTGTATCTAAACCCATCTCCAATGGGAAGTTATTTTTATAGAGTTCTCAATATATATATACAATGTAGTTATTTTGGGGATCTAAACCACTTTGCTTGTTTTTCACCGAAGTATTGATAAAAGTAAAACGTAACAAAGTAACATATCTCAATCAAAATACAGAAAAATAGTAAATAAAACTCGATTTGAGTGTTAACTAATGTAGGGAACTCCTTTTTACAAAAAAAAAAAAAAAACTAATAAAACCCTTTCACCACTTTCCTTGAAGTTTGTATCCTCCGATGACGCTTATTAACGTCGCGTTTAAGCTTCGACTTGTATGAACCTCCCACTTCTGTGGCGGTGCCTAAGAATCCGGTCTGAGTTCCGTCACTGTCATTGTCAATGTCTCCTTCAATCGTTAATCCTTTGATCCTAGCCGCAATGGATTCCTCTTTTACCCCAACATCTACATAATCATAATCAACTTAACTCAAAAAAAAAAATCGTTGTTATTGTTAAAGGTCCATGCAAGCGAGTGAACGACTAGAACATATCAAAGCCTAAATATTTAAATGTACATACTTGGATTAGAGAAAAACCAAAGGACGAGAGCACAAACGAGAAGGACAAACGGGATTATGTGAACAGCGTTTTCAGAAAACTTGGTACGTGACTTCTCTTTCTTTGTCACTTCCTGGCTCGTTGGATCGTATGTAGCCGGCTCTTCTTCGTCTAGGCCTTTCCATAATCCCTTTGGCGCAGACCAAGGTACTGAGTAATCCTCAGTCACACGGCTCCAGCTTGCGGAACGGTACATATATTTTGTGTTTGCTTCAGTCTTGTGTGTAGTAAGGATTGAATCAGTTTCTTTGCCCAAGAAACTTAAAATGTGAAAGACTACATTTGAGGGGTGTTGATGTTTAATTATTCGAGAACTTTTAAGTCATTCATTACTATTATTTTTTTATTAATTTTTAATTTGGTGGCTAATTTTTAGCCTATGGCTTCGGTGATTTGAATCAAAGCTACGACTCTGTCAAATATAATATTAAGAGATTTATTATATTATTATAAAAAAAACATTATATGGATACGAGCGTCTAACTGCATAAAACATATTTTATATTATGAATATTCCAAAAAGAAATAAAAATGAGTTGCAAGGAAATTTCTCTGGAAGCATAGTAGGTGGGTTTGGTCCCGATTAGGCACGAAGTTCAACACCCCTTCGATGCCAATTCCAAGTAAGTATTTTCGAAAGATGTATTAAGTGTCGTTTTAGAGAATTTTTTTTGTTACAAAATAAGTGTCATTTTCGACTTTCGATGCAAAATTTATTAATTTTATTCTGCAGTTTATTTTTCTATTGGTTGAAATATTGTTAGATGTATAGGTAATTGTGTTTTTATATAGAAAATATGCAAAATTAATTGTTTTCTTAATCCGTGTGCAAAAACATAAAGTGACACTTATAATGAAACAGTAATTAATAGACATATGTAAATTAAATTAACCTAATAGTTACATCTTGTTCGTTAATACCATTAACTGATTTTGTTATTTTGTTATGTATTGTTCGTGTATTAATATTTGTGAATGTATTATAGATTGGAGAAAGAAAAAAAAAACTACTTGTCCAATGTTATCATGAATATTTAGCCATTTAGGGTTGTCGACTTTACCTAACAAGCACAAGAAGCCTATGAATTATGAAACACGAAAGATTCATTAAGAAAACAACAAAGGCCAAGGGACAAAAAGCAGATGTTATATGTTTTGGTGGTTGTGATATTAGGTTATCCACCTATGAGCAACCTTAAGCTATACCATACACACATATATATATATATATATATATATATTATATATATTTACAGTCACACATATATGCATCTATACAACAATAACAATACAAGAAAACTGAAGCTCAAATTATTGAAAAAATATATATTTGCGTGAAATATGGAGAAGACGTCGAAGAAGCTATTTATTTTCAATCTCTGCATCATTTTTGGTATTTTAGTAACAAGAAGATGCAACGCAACTACATACTTTGTGGGAGACACGTCCGGTTGGGACATAAGCTCCGATCTTGAATCTTGGCCTTTAGGCAAGCGTTTCTCTGTTGGTGATGTTCTAAGTAAGTATCATAATACATGCATTCATCGACTTCTAAAATATATATAGGCATTAGCCAATACTTTACCTTATCCAAGACAAAAGCTTAAAAATTGATATTGCAGTTTCATGATGAAAGTATTTTATGAAACTATGGTGAGTGATCATCCTGATTTTATCAGTTTTTTCATAGATTCATGATTGCTATTTTCATCGTATGTAAATTCACTAAGACTAATTATAATTGCTAGAATCTGATCCATCTATAATTTCTAGTGTTCCAATACTCATCGACGCATAGTGTCTACGAAGTGGCCAAAGACAACTTCCAAAGCTGCAACACTACGGTTCCTATCCGTACGTTCACAAATGGGAACACGACCGTTGCTCTGTCCAAACCGGGAGACCGGTTCTTTGTCTGTGGTAACCGGCTCCATTGCTTTGCTGGTATGCGGCTACAAGTCAATGTTGAAGGCAATGGCCCCTCTTCAGCCCCTGTGGGAGCTCCACGAACAGCCCCCGCAGGTACTCTTCAGCCGTCTTCTAAAAAGAATAATCCTGCGACTGGGGTTGCTAGCTCGGCTGCCCACGTTGGTGGCCGCGGTCAGAAGGGTACTATGGAGATTTTTGTATATTTGATGGTTTTTAATTTTACGATGATATTGTATTTTACTAACAAGTAAATTATAAGATTTTTCGTATACAACAATCCCCTATATATTAATCCTGGAGCATTAGAACTTTTAAGTGTAGCCACGTGTCATCATCAGGATGATTCTCAGAATCCTTAGAAAAAGTTGGTCCATCTAATTATAGACTATATTTTATTAAATTAACATTCATATTGATTGATAGTGCATAAAAGGATATTTAACATTCTTTCCTTAAATAAAAAACTACGGAATTACCTAATATGATTAACATATATGTGACAATTAATGTTTTGAATAATAAAGATTTGATAATATATTTTGTATTCTTCATCATTTTTTAATTTATATTATTAAAAAAATTAAACAATCACATTAACCATATAATAAAAATCTAAAAAAAAATTCTTACATGTTATATTATAAATTTTTAAAAACAACTATAAATTACTAAAACAGTAAAAGCATTACAATCAAAATTTTGTGAACAATGTTTTTATTTTTTTTGTTATAAAAAGATATAAATGATCATAATATCATATGAATATTAAGTATCATTTAATGTATATTCAGATTACATATATATATACTTTAATATTGTTTAAATTAAACTATATATCATATAAAATACATATATGTTAATTATATACTTAGATGGATCATTACAACATATTTTGGTATACATATGTCATTATAACATATTAATATACGAGCTATATATATTAATCATGGAATATTAAAATCCTTAAAAGCAGTATTGAGAAATCTTATGTTATCACTACAATGAGAAATCTTATATATATTAATCATGGAACTATATATACGAGCTTTTTTGGTAGTCACATGTTATCACTACAATGATTTTTAAAATCTTTAAAAAAAATAAGTTAGTCCATCTAAATATATATTATATTTTTTATTAAACTAATTATCAGATTAGTTATTCGTGTATAAATGATAATTTTAATTCTTTCCTTAAATAAAAGCTACGAAATTACCTAATATGATTAACAAATATGTGACAATTAATGATTTTGAATAATAAAATATTTGATAACAATATATATATCTTCCATCATTTTTGTTCAATTTTATATTCTTGAAAGACATTTAAAAATCACATAAGTATATAATAAAAAAACCAATTTTTTTTTCTAATTTGCTATTTTTGATTTTTTGTAATATAAATTAAGGCTTTAAAAATCTATGATGAAATTGTTTTTTTTTATTATAATAAGATATAAATGATCATAAAATCATGTAAATATGAAGTCTCATTTAATATATATATACATTTATTTCAATATCGTTTAAATTAAAAAATATATATATCATATATAAAATACATAAACATGTTAATAAAAATAATAATTTTGTCACAACAAATATAAAAATGTTAATAAAATCATATGAGTATCAAACCTCAATAAATAAATATTCATATTAAATATATTATATATATATATATATATCAATATCATTTGATTTTAATTATATACTATATAACATAAATAAATGGTTTATTTTGTTTTTTATCAACAAAAAGTTTTGTAAATAAAAAGAAAGATTGTTTTTATTTATGTTCTTACTCGAATTTAATTGTATACGTAATAGCTATTCACTTCTCAATTATTCAATATATTTATTATTGCATAATATGTAAATTAATACAAAATAAATAATATTATCTACAAATAATTTTTATACATAATTAATCTTCATTTTGCGCAAGCATGGATCTCAAATGTTACTTGATCATATCATTTCAAAAAATATGATTCTTCAGTGAGATGGTGAATTATAATATTTGAATGATATCATTGAAACCCAATGTAAATTAAATAAGTTTTAAACAAAATATGAATAAACATCACCCTACTCATCAACATTATATTGACGATCCATAACTATACATTTGGAGACTTATGACATCATGTTTAAACAATCAAGATTAATATTTAACGATAATTAGTATATTAATTTCACCCCGCGCATGCGCGCGGGTAATCATCTAGTGTATATATATTCTCTGATTTAAATGCGTACGAGAATGAGTATTCGGTCTGGTTTGTTATATTTTTGGTTCAATTGGTTTGAAGGGTTATGACTAAATACAAATAAAAAATGTTGGTGGTTCGATTCTGTGTGTGATTTTGGATAAATACATTTTAAGAAACGAATAGAAAATATAGTTAAAGTTATCCAATAATATCTATAGATATGAACAAATTAATTTTGGTTGACAAAATTAATTTCGTTTAGATATCCTATAATATCTATAGATATGAACATATTAACTTTTGTTTCATACTGTTTTTTTTTGTTTCCATTTGGATGACAATAGATAATCAGTTGAGATATAAACATATATTGGTTAGATTTCCACCTAAAATTCTTGGTTTGCAACTTTCCAAGTTCAGTTACCACTGCGATTCAAACTCGCCATTTCTAATCGCGATCGCTATTAGAACGCAAACGCGACTAACAGTAAAACTCAGACCCGTGTTCCGTTTCGCTGCACCTCTCTCGTTAGTTCATGTATGGAATGCATCTAGAAGGACAGACATAGTATATACCCAAAAAAATAATACAGGTGGTATTTACAGTTCATATATGCAGTGAATCCGGACGGAAGTAAATAGGATATACAGTCTAATGGTCCTTTTTTTTAACTTTAACTAACACGTGGTATTTATAGTTCGTGTGTATCTGGACCGAAATATATAGTATATACACTCTAATATTGTCTTTAATGATAACTGTACAATGTGGTATTTATAGATGATGTATCTGGACGGAAGTATATAGTAAATACACTCTAGGGCTAACTATACAGCTGGTATATATAGTTCATGTATGGAGTGCATCTAAACGCAAATACATAAACTTTAATATTATCTCTAGAAAAACAAATATTCTCTCAAGAAAACTTAGCCATGAATCTTTCTCAAATCACTCAGGGAAACGACAATGACGCTCCGGCGCCGGGAAATGAGTTTGCACAGTTCGCCGCAGGATGTTTCTGGGGCGTGGAGCTTGCGTTTCAGAGTGTCCCCGGTGTGACTCATACGGAGGTTGGATACTCCCAAGGGTTCCTCCACAATCCTTCATACGAGGCTGTCTGCACCAACACAACGAACCATGCAGAGGTTGTCAGGGTTCAGTATGATCCCAAAGTGTGCAACTTTGTGTCTCTGCTTGATGTCTTCTGGTCTAGGCATGATCCCACCACCTTGAATCGCCAGGTACGTTCTGAAGCATGTGCAATACCAAACCAAATGTGTGACATAATATTAACATATCTATGTAATGAACCATTCTCCTTGACTATTTTTATATAAATGATAAGTGTTACTATCATAACATTCTTTTCTAGATGTACGCTTAAGTTTACCGTGGCTAATGACTTGGATCAGGGAAAAGATGTGGGAACCCAATACAGATCAGGGATATACTTCTACACACCTGAGCAGGAGAAACTAGCGGTGGAGTCAATGGAACGTCACCAGCAACAAATGGAGGGGAAGATCACGACTGAGATTTTAGCTGCTAAAAAAATTCTACAGAGCTGAGGAGTATCATCAGCAGTACCTGTCAAAGGGTGGTCAGTCCTGTGGCATAGCCTGCAACAGTCCACTCATGTGCAGCGCTGCTAGGGCTTGAATATGCTGATTAGTTTCCTGTGCTAATTAATCTTAATATGTGTAACAATTTACTTTCGTTTTACATGTTAGAGACTATATAAATGTCTATTGATGTTCTTGAAATATTATTGAATGTTAAGACTTGAGCGAATCTTATGGATTAAAAAATGATGGATAAGGTTGCTTATTGTCATTTGCTTCACCACCAATCTGATCCTTTATTTCACATATTGACTAGTAAATGGATCATTTGATAGCTCAAGAAGAGCTTAAGTTAGTATATACACCTGCGGCTATTCCTTCTTTGTTATTCCTACCAAAATAGAGGAGTGTTCTCTGTATGTGTGAGTGTTGTTGATTTGTAGTTCTCAGTTCATAATAAAGATGTGAAAATGTTACAACCTTTTTGAAAAATTCAAAAGGAATAAATAACAAAAAAAAATCAAAATTATATTTTACTTTATTTGTTGATTTTCTTGAGTTATTGAGCGAATCTTGAGGATGACTTCTGATAGAATTTGATTTAATTCCACTTTAGGCCACTTTTATATAGTTTCGCTTAAAGACACGTATGGCTACAGTCTCGTAAAGTTTCTTATTGTCATTTTATAGCGTTAATACAGAAATAAACGTGACTTTTATAGAATGGTGGGTGGAATTTTTTTTTTAAAATATTCTGTAGACATCTTATAAAAAACATAATTCACCAAAATATTATGTGTTTTTCTTGTGTGCCAATAATAAAGCTATTCAGCCATTAGGTAGGTGGTGTTTATCTCTGACTGACTCTTTCTGTATAAACGATCTTCGATGCTTCACCATCAACAGCAGACTGATCTTTTCTCATATATATCAATCTAGCAAAATGGGTCCTTCGATAGCTCAATAAGAGTCTAAGTTATTAGATACACATGCAACTGATCCTTCTCCTCAATACCGCTCAGGGATATACTTCTACACACCAAGAGACTAGCAAGTGAATCTGTAGAGAATCAGCTTGACGACTCTTCCTTGTTCTTCTTATTCTTTAAGAAAAGTAATGGATTAGATTGGTGTAGAACTTTAGGAGTTGTGGGTTGATTATAATTAAGTCATATATAGGTCGACTGTCATAGCTATCATGCGATTGGGATTAGTAGACTTGTACTTGTAACAAACAATAATCAATCTTTTGATCAAAGAAAAAACATCAATCAACCAACCAACCAACCGTAATAACTAATAGTTCGTAGCTTCGGCGATTAATTATCGTTGTTACATACTTCACTCATTGCTTGTTATGCGGTCATCCCTTGATGAGTAGTATCTACGGTAGTAACATTGGCCACGATTGTTCTTGTACGGTTTATTAAAAAAAATGCAATTAAGGAAGAGATGCGAGGAGAATATTACAACAAATTATATGGCTGATCGTAACTATTCATGAATCTTGAAATCTATGTGATGATAACGTACCATCATGGTATTCTCGTAAATCCCGTGATATGATGATATTGGGTAGGCCCATTATCTTATTAGTTGGCTTAATAAGATATAAAAAGCCCATTAACGTATTAGAAGTCCGGCCTATAAAAGAGAGAGAAAAAAGACAAGAGAATAGAAGTAGGTCGGAGGAGTTTTCGTGGAGAAAAAGCAAACTTGAAGCTCAGTCGTGAAAAAACCAAATCGGAAGTTCTCCGGAGAAATCGAGTTACTAGCAGCGAGCTAATTCTACGAACGAACATGGATGCGATAAAGACGCAACAGATAACAGCAAGGACGATCGAGAAGGTGGTCGTTCATCAACTGGTGTTGCGTAATATCGTCGACAATTACAACCGCGTAGCTAAGGACTCGGGAAAGCGTGTTGTCGGTGTTCTTCTCGGCAGTAGTTCCCGTGGTATCGTTGGTGTCACCAACAGCTACGCAGGTACGCCTTCCTCTCACTAACTTCGATCTCACTGCATGTTCTTCTCAGATCTTAGATTCTGTTTAGGGTTAAGGCAAAAAAAATTAGGCTGTATTTGAGTTTGCATAGATGTTTGTCTCTGGAAACTGTTACTAGCTGCTGTTTCTTGCATATGACTTGTTTGACGTTTGGTATATTGATTTGTAGTGCCCTTCAAGGAGGATGAGAAAAGACCCAAGTATCTGGTCGCAAACACCATGACTCAATGCTATTTATGTTCAAGAACATCAATGGTACTTCTCAAACCATCAGCTTAGTTATATATGACCATGTTTTTGACAAATTGAAAACTTTTTTTTTTCTTTCTTTCCAGCCATGAAGGATGAAGTTGGTTGGTACAACACATGCCCTAAACTCAGAGAGAATGATTTGGATGTTCACGATATGTTCAGAGAGTTAGTTTCTAACTGAATCATTCTTATGTTTTGTTGACTGGTCTAAAGAAGCTTCATTTTACTTGTGCAGCTATGTTCCCGATCCATTGTTCCTCACAGATATTCCCACAGTGACTTACCTTGGGTTAAATGAGGTGATGAGTAGCAAGGAAGCCTTCTTCCGTGTATCTACAGAAATTGCTCCTCATCCTCAAGTCCAAGAGACTAGCTCAGGTTTGTTTTTTGTCTTTACAATACTTACTTTGCATTATAATCCTTTTGATTTTTATTTTTTTAACTTTCTTAGTTGTTTTTTTTGTTTTAATGTTTTATCAGATGACTTCAAATAGTGAAAGCTAGGTGGATGTAATCGAATCTCATTACTTGTTTATCAAAAACAAGTAAGATTCTTTTTTGAATTTCTTATAACTATATTTTAAATTATATATGTGTACTGAACTTGCTTGTGATTTTTTTTTGTGATGATTTAGGGTTCGGATTAGCGTTGAGGGATATGACCTTTCGCTTCATCCTTATGATCTCGACAGATCACTGGTGAAGCACTTTGGATCATGTGGAACGGTTGAGTACGTGCAAGTGCCCAGAGATCCTGTAGCCAATGCTATTAGCAAGAGGTTTGTGTCTTTTTTTCTTTTATTTGTTTCAAGTTAACTATTTCCTCACTAACAAAGTGTTTTTGTTTATGGATAATAGATGTACTACTGTGATTTTCCTTGGTTCAACTTAGCATACACATGTTGGACCCTTTTTTTTTTTTTTTGAACACCACACATGTTGGACCATTTTCAACCTTTTTCACTTTCCAACTTCAATTACCATTGCGATTCAGACTTGCCGTTTCTAATCGGGATCGCTACCAAAACGCAAACGCAACTAAAAGTAAAACTAAGACCCGTGTTCCGTTTCGCTGCACCACTCTCGTTATAGTTCATGTGTATGGAGTGTATCTGGACGGACCGACATAGTACATACACTCCAATGTTCATTAAATGTTCCACAATACAGGTCTGACATGTGGTATTTATAGTTCATCTGTGCAGTGTACCTGGACGGAAGTATATAGGGTATACACGTTCTCTTTAACGTTAACTAACACGTGATATTTATAGCTCCTCTATGGAGTGTATCGGGACGGAAATAAACAGTATATACACTCTAATATTGTCTTTAATGATAACTGTACAATGTGGTATTTATAGATGATGTATCTGGACGGAAGTACATAGTATATACACTCTAGGGCTAACTATACAGGTGGTATATATAGTTCATGTATGGAGTGCATCTAAACGCAAATACATAAACTTTAATATTATCTCTAGAAAAACAATATTCTCTCAAGAAAACTCAGCCATGAATCTTTCTCAAATCACTCAGGGAAACGACAATGACGCTCCGGCGTCGGGAAATGAGTTTGCACAGTTCGCCGCAGGATGTTTCTGGGGCGTGGAGCTTGCGTTTCAGAGTGTCCCCGGTGTGACTCATACGGAGGTTGGATACTCCCAAGGGTTCCTCCACAATCCTTCATACGAGGCTGTCTGCACCAACACAACGAACCATGCAGAGGTTGTCAGGGTTCAGTATGATCCCAAAGTGTGCAACTTTGTGTCTCTGCTTGATGTCTTCTGGTCTAGGCATGATCCCACCACCTTGAATCGCCAGGTACGTTCTGAAGCATGTGCAATACCAAACCAAATGTGTGACATAATATTAACATATCTATGTAATGAACCATTCTCCTTGACTATTTTTATATAAATGATAAGTGTTACTATCATAACATTCTTTTCTAGATGTACGCTTAAGTTTACCGTGGCTAATGACTTGGATCAGGGAAAAGATGTGGGAACCCAATACAGATCAGGGATATACTTCTACACACCTGAGCAGGAGAAACTAGCGGTGGAGTCAATGGAACGTCACCAGCAACAAATGGAGGGGAAGATCACGACTGAGATTTTACCTGCTAAGAAATTCTACAGAGCTGAGGAGTATCATCAGCAGTACCTGTCAAAGGGTGGTCAGTCCTGTGGCATAGCCTGCAACAGTCCACTCATGTGCAGCGCTGCTACGGCTTAAATATGCTGACTTGTTTCCTCTGCTCTTCTCCCAAAGCAGAGGATGTTATAGACTTGTTTTGTTACACAATGTGAACATCATCCAAATCCCTAATGTGTAACAAGTTACTTTCGTTTTTCATATTAGAGACTATAAATGTTTATTGAGTAGTTGAATTATTTAATGTTCTAAGATTTGAGCGAATCTTATGGATAATAAAAATATGATGGATAAGGTTTCTTATTGCCATTTGCTTCACCATCAACAACGATACAACACTTTAAGAACATCACCAATCTGATAATGATGTGGAAATGTTACAACTTTTTTTAAAACTTAAAACTGAATACAGAACACAAAAAAAATTAATAATATCTTTTATTTTATTCTGCTAGTTATTCAATTCATTTGAATGATTTTCAGAAACAATGAAACAGGTAAAAAAAAAACAGAGAAAGAAACAGAGTATATGGGGGGAAAATTCAATAGGACTAAGCTTCCCAACCACGCAACTGGGTGGCTCGAGCGACACGGTTAACTCCAAGGGTGAAAGCTCCCATACGGAGGTTACAGGAATGAGTATGGCACATTGTCTTGATGTTGTGAAAGGCTCGAGTCATGTACTTCTGCAGCTCCAGGTTCACTTTCTCCTCTTCCCACATGAAACCTTGAATGTTCTGCACCCACTCAAAGTAACTCACCGTCACTCCTCCTGCGTTTGCGTATATATCTGGAAGTATAATCACTCCTTTCTTTGACAGAATCTGCCAATAACCAAAACATATTAGAAAATGACTATAACAAGTTGTTATTGATGCTGCTGGTGCATATACCTCATCAGCATCTGGATCGGTTGGATGGTTAGCTGCCTCTACTATGAACTTTGCCTTCACATCTCCAGCATTTTCCCTAACCAAAAAGATCAAAAAAGTATCAGAAAGTTGAATCTATATAATCGGTTTGGTGTTGAAAGTTGAAGCTTATGTTCATACTTGTTGAGGACACCACCAAGAGCACAAGGAATGAGAACATCACACTCATGGAGCAACAGTTCGTCCGAGTCCATAGCGTCTCCACCACTGAACTCAACGAGACTTCCAGTTGCGTCTTTGTGTCTCAGAAGAGCGTTGATGTCGATACCTTCAGGGTTTCTGACAGCACCTGTAATATCACTTACCGCAACCACTTTTCCTCCTTTCTCATGGATCAGCTTGGCTGCCCATGTTCCAACATTCCCAAAACCCTGCCACACACACCAACCATACTCTCAACTCTCTAATACAATATTAAGTATGAGATTGGCTTTTACCTGAACAACAAATGTCAATCCCTGAATCGATTTGCCGTACTCAGCAAGAAGAGCTTCAGTGGCATAGACCACACCACGTCCTGTAGCAGCTTCCCTACCAAGTGAACCACCAAGATCCTACATCCAAAGTGATCAAACACTCATATACCCATTAAAAGCTCAAAACTTTGGCAATCACAATCATGATCAAGGGGCTTACAATGGGCTTGCCGGTGACAACAGCAGGGGAATGACCATGAAACTTGGAGTACTCATCAAGAATCCAAGCCATGGTCTGAGCATTAGTGCCCATGTCAGGAGCAGGGACATCAGTGTGAATACCAATGAGATCATGGATCTTCTGAGTGAAGACACGTGTAAGACGCTCAAGCTCGCTCAAGCTCAAGTCACGAGGGCTGCATCCGATCCCACCTTTAGCTCCACCGTATGGAATGTCAGCAACAGCCGTCTTCCACGTCATCAGCTGAGCTAAAGCGTTCACTTCATCAGGATCAACCTTCAAAAAAAAAATCATAACTTTAGAAATACCCAATCCAGTTAGATCGAGAACAGATATTCAAAGAGAGAGCCTTTTAGCAACCTCGGGGTGATATCTGATTCCTCCCTTCATGGGTCCACGAGAATTGTCGTGTTGAACCCTAAATCCAATGTAGGAGACGAGAGTCCCGTCGTCTTTTGGGATCGTGCATTCCACTTTGATTTCTCTGAATGGGATCATGAGACTCTTCTCGATCTTCGAATCCAGGCCCAGGATTCTCGATGCGTGACGGAAGTTTCTGTTTGTTGCGGCTAAAGCATTCATGGCTCAATGGAGTTTTTGTTTTTTAATTTGAGATTGAGATGATGGGAGGAAGGAAGAAGAAGAAAGGAAGTGTATTTGTAGAGGAGGGGAAGACAGAGAAAAGCGTTTATTTTGAATGGAGATGGAAGAGAAACTCTTTCTTATTCGTGAAAATGACTCTTTTGTCCTTAACTATTTAATTTGGCTTTATTTTTATTTTATTTTTATTTCTGCCTAACTTTTTGTTTTTTTTTTAAAGTCCAATCAAATATTAAAAAGTCACTAATACAAGCCCTACAATCTCCCCCCAAAAAAGTGCATGATATTAAAAACTTCAATGAAATATCTAAATTTTATCTGTGTTTAAAAAATACAAAATATTTAAAAAATCAAAGTAAAATAATAACTTATTTAAGTTTTAAATTTTTTTATAGAAAAATACAAAATATATGTTTCTAGACAACAAAAATTACAAAATTTATAATTACAGATCTTTTAGAGAAGTATATTTACGTAAATGAGGAAAAATAAGGTTTGATTCTTAATATTTTTTTTTGTAGTAAAAGACGGGTTGGACCCCCAAAAAGGTTGGAACTGGGGCAGATTATTTAGTCGATTTGTATTTGCTTTCCTTTAACTTTTGGTTAAACATACAGAACTAGGGAAGGTGGTTTATTTTTCTGGTTTGGTCAACAACTCGGGACGGTGTTATTATCCTTTCATCAATTCTACAACTTACAACCATTTTTATGACTAATAGATCTTCCAAAAAGCAGATCAACATGACTTTTACTTCCTTTTTTCTTACAAAAGTTGTCTTCTATGGCTTATAAGACATTTAATGATTTTTAATTCTAGAATTGATTTACGAAGTTGTGGATAGACATCTTACATAAGGTCCACGTTAGAACAAACAAATATGCATCTAGTACAATGGATTCCCCTAACAATTCATTCTTCAATAATTGATAAACCCTCATCTAGATAATGAAGATATATATATATATATTATACGCGACTCATGAACGTCATATTATACATATAAGAAAACATTAAAATGTATATTTTCTGGTGAAAGAATAAGAAAATCATGAAACCCGATGATAGCATACAATTATGAACATGATTATATAAAGGGAATTTTAGGAACATCTCAGCCAAAACTGGTGATTTATTAACGGCATTTGGTGAAATAACAGATGATTAATCCGATATACTTTAGAATATGACCAAAATGAAAATTATAAATTTTCAAAATTATATATTTATTTGAAGAAAACGTAAAACAAATCAATTTTTATCATGTGGAAGATGCGGGAAACAAGGAGTGAGTCGTCATTACGCGATTCCTGGGGACGTGACAATGTTGTAAATGCTTCTAAAGAGTCTGAGCCGTTTAAAAATTGGATGGTCTGAAATCGTAGGAACAGGATTCGGAATCAGAGGCAGACCCAAGTACACACACGTTGCAATCCTTTCTTCTTTTTCATTGGATGGCGACTCTTTGCTCTGTCTCCCCTATCTCAATTTTTATATTCCTTATTTTACATTTGACCTTGTGTCAATTTTAATGCACGAATCTCTGTGTGGTTAATCGTAAAAGTAAATTAATTAATACCCTGTATTGGTATATTAAATACGAGTACATCAAAACATAACATTTTAAATAATGAAATCTACCAAGTACACGTAATCTACTTGTTTTAAAAACATGTTCTGATAGAAACATATCACGTGGAAAGATTAATGGACTATTTTCTCTTTGTTTGTATGTCAAAACATATCTCATGAACTTAATGCTGTGTGTCTATGTGTCAACATAACTTAATTAGTTTTGATAAATTACAGTCATGTTCTACCAAAAATCGTGTAAAGATATTACTTATTTCAGTTACAAAAAAGAAAACAATTATTTACGTATATATCATAGGTTTTTAGGATTTTGTAGATAAATAACGAGTAACATCGAATTCAAAAATAAAATAAAATGACGAGTAACGTCACAAAGTTCAATGCTTCATCCACCTGGGCTTCTCTCCACTGTATTTGGGCTCTGTTTCCACTAAGGTTCTTTAAACTATGATTCTGTGTTTGGGCTCTGCCCTTTAACCATAGCCTATGGGCTTGTAAAACATTTTATTTTGTTTTTCTGCATTATTAATGAAAGCCAACGTTCAAAAAAAAAACATCACAAACTTCCGGGGAACAGATTAATATATTGAAACGATTAAATTGAATAGTTTCATATGTCAGGTAATACAAAAAAAAAACATAATACATTTATGTTTCGGCCTAGGAGAAGTATTCTATAGAATAACAAAAAATCAAATATACAAATATATTAGATCAGTACTATAGCAACTAATGTAATAACCATACCTCGAAGGTATTTATAGTTCACATAAATAGTCAGACCAGACTATAAGAGTTGCACTCTCGACGTTGGTTGACCTTTTCAAAGAAAATTCTGTTATTATAGTTTTCTGTTTTTTTTAAATTTACCTAAACCACATATTGTTTGAATGTAAATTTGCTAGACACGATATTAAGAGAATTTTCATAATGAGGTATTTGTCATTATTGTAATTTACGGGTTTCGAATGCTAATTATTCATGTAAATGTAGTGATGTGATAGTTCTCTGCGTAACGTGTTCAAATTTCTTTAAAAGGTTAAGTCAATGTTCAAAACAATAATATTCCATATTCTTCTACAACTACTTTTTTTTTTTTGCAAATGGTTGGAGAATAAAAAATGTTATGATGGTTGTCTAGTTATTTTAAATGACCGATTAATTAGTTAAAAATGACTTACATTTTAATTATTGAGTAGATGCAGTTAACGTGAGCTAATATAATAGTATCTGCCGATAAAACAAATAAAAAAAATTTGAATATGCTGACCATAATTGATACAACAAGTCTTTCACATTGGACGTGGCCGGATAATGCGTAGGAGATTTGACAGCCTAGAAAGTACTTAACAAAGAAGAACGTACAAACGAAGGTTTCTATATAATCTCGAGTAACGTCTCTTTGGTTTCACCATTTTTAAACTCTAAAGAAATTAAGTTGAGTAGTCCAAGTAACATGCAGATGGTAGGGCTCGAAAACGCGACAAGATACAGAGGACAGTCGTCAGCGAGCAGTGGTTACGAGGAAGGTCATAACGAGTATGTGGATATCACGCTCGACATCAACGAAGATTCCGTCTCCGTGAACAGCTTGAAGTCACCAAAGTACGAGGATCCAGGAACCTCACTTCTAGGACAAGGCCGTTCGAGGAAGAATAGTTTCTCGGTACTGAAACGTATAGCGTCATCACTTTCAAGCGATCTGAGACGTGTTGGTTCTTCTCTTTCGTTGACTCCGGAGACAAACCCACCGCGTAGGCCGCTGAAACCAAGCGCTGAGCTAGCGTTCAAGGGTCTTAAGTTCATTACCAAACCTGATGGCGTCGCTGGTTGGCCTCGTATTGAGAAAAAATTCAATGAAATAACCGAGAACACATGTGGTTTATTGCTACGTTCCAAGTTCGGTGCTTGTATAGGTAAGCGCAGAAAGCTCAAGTTGAAACTTTATTGTGGTTGCATAAGTTTCCATTATGGATTTGGTAAACTTTGGTGCAGGGATCGATTCAACTGATTTTGCGTTGGCGTTATTCGACGCCTTAGCAAGGAGACGAAACATAACTGGAGATGTAATAACCAAGGCTCAGCTGCTAGAGTTCTGGAAGCATATCAATCATCGGGACTTTGATTCGAGGCTACAACTTTTCTTTGACATGTAATGTTTCTTGAAACCCATTTTTTACATGATCCGACACCAGTCTCATGTGTTTGACTTTTGTTTCAGGGCCGATACAGATGCGGATGGGAGGTTGAGTGAAGACGAAGTAAGAAAGGTATTGTTTGACTTTTATTATTAGAATAAATGTTTGAAGCTCTTTTGTGATCTATGTCACAAGTAGGTTTTATTCTTCATGTGCAGCTTCTATCTCTAAGTGCTTCTGCAAACTATCTGGATAACATTAAGAATCAAGCACATGAATATGCTGCTTTGATTATGGAAGCACTAGATCCCTATGATTATGGGTACATCATGGTATGTTTCTGTGAACTGATGATATTATTAAGGCAAGATTTGTTTTGTGAGTGTGTGTGTTTTTAACGTGTTTGAAGGCACTTTCTACAATGCCAAACAGATAGAGGCTCTCGAGGTACTACTGTTGCAAGGGCCAAATGAGGCTATCCGAGATAGCAATAGTGAGGAACTGAGCAAGCTGATAAGTAAGCAGCTCGCTGTATCACAGAGTAAGAACCCCGGGAAGCGTTTATACAATGGGGTGAAGTATTTTTTGCTGGATAATTGGATGAGAGTGTGGGTGATGTCTCTATGGATAGTTGTTATGGCCGGGCTGTTCACGTGGAAGGTCGTGGAGTATCGAAAAAGATCTGCTTACCAAGTTATGGGAGCTTGTGTTTGTCTAGCTAAAGGAGCTGGAGAGACCCTTAAACTGAACATGGCTATTATTTTGTTACCAGTTTGCAAGAACACTATCACTTGGCTCCGGACCAAAACCAAGTTAAGTGTTGTTGTGCCATTTGATGACAACCTCAACTTCCACAAGGTAATGTTAGCTTCGTGGAGTATATATATATATAGATAACCGAGATGCAAATCACTTATGATTGAATCTTACACGCAGGTCATAGCAATAGCAATCTCAATTGGGGTTGGAATCCATGCCACAGCCCACTTAGCATGTGATTTCCCTCGGCTGATAGCTGCAGATGAAGAGACGTATAGGCCAATGGAGCAGTATTTTGGGGTACAACCAAAGAGTTATGTAGAATTTTTGAAGTCAGTGGAAGTAGTCACCGGGACTGTCATGGTTATATTAATGACCATAAGCTTCACACTGGCTACATCATGGCTCAGGCGATATAAGGACGTCGAGACTCTTCCTCCACCACTGAACAAAATAATTGGCTTCAACGCCTTCTGGTACACTCACCATTTGTTTGTTATTGTCTACACACTCCTAGTCGTTCACGGATACTATGTCTACCTCATCAAGACATGGTACAGAAAAACGGTTAGCAACATATTAATCATTAAACAGTTCTCAACCTATGTATCTTGTATACTTATCCATCTTGTTGTTGTATTTCCGAGATATTGGGTTTTGGACCGTTTCCCAATTTACAAAGTTGTAATGCACTATTTGATTTGGTTTACATTTGATTTAATAGACATGGATGTATTTGATGGTACCGGTGGTCCTTTACCTGTCCGAAAGGCTGGTTCGTACGCTCAGGTCAAGGATCGAGGCTGTTACAATACTAAAGGTGGAGTTTATAAACATTGGCTTTCGAAATATTGAGAAGGCAAGAAGGATTTCGTGAATTCATATCTGGCTACATGATTAATTTTTCAACAGGTTGGTGTGTTACCAGGGAAGCTCTTATTGATTCATATGACAAAACCAAACAACTTTAGATACAAAAGCGGACAATACATGTATCTCAAATGTTCTGCAGTGTCTTCATTAGAATGGTAATAACACTAACTCTCATATTACTTGTATGGAAACAAACTGAAAAGTGGGCTGCATATAAACAGGCATCCATTTTCAATTACATCGGCTCCAGGAGATGATTACCTTAGTGTCCATATCAGGGGTCTAGGAGACTGGACTAACAAGTTAAGATCAGAACTCTCTAAGGTAATTACTCCATTTTTTTCCATTAGAGATTAAATGGATCCAATTATGTAATTTCATATGTATATACCTTATCTGATCCTCAGGTGTCCCCTAATGAAAACATACTCAATACAGCCGGCTCGAGGCAAAGGTAAGTCTTCTTATCAATCAGTTATTCACTGAAGCATATAGTATATTTTTTAAACTTGAACTGTTAAACCCTTATTTAGCTTGCCAAAAATCCTAATCGACGGTCCATATGGAGCACCATCACAAGACTATAAGAACTTCGAAGTTGTTCTACTGGTTGGTCTAGGAATTGGAGCTACTCCTATGATCAGCATTATCAAGGATATAATCAATAACTTGAAAGGCAACGAAGAAGAAGAAGAAGAAGGAAGAGTCACACCTCCTCCCGTGTCTCCTGCAATAAAAAAAGAGATGTTCATAACCAAGAGAGCTTACTTCTACTGGAGCACAAAAGAGCAAGGAACTTTTGAGTGGTTCAAGAACGTATTGAACGAAGTGTCAGAAGCAGATGTTAACAAAGTAATCGAGCTGCATAATCACTGCACCAGCATCCACCAGGAAGAAGACGCGAGGACCGCACTGATCACGATGCTCCAGTGTCTGTACCACGCCAAGAACGGAAGGGACGTTGTCTCAGGGACAAGTGTCATGTCCCACTTCGCTAGGCCAAACTGGAAGCGTGTTTACAAAAGGATCGCTGTGAAGCATCCCAAGACCACAGTCGGTAAGTTTCTTCGTCAACCTTATCTTATTGCTTCTAATAATGCATATATATTATCTTGAAGGTGAAAGTTTTGGTATATTTGGCAGGAGTGTTTTATTGCGGAGCAGCTGGAGGAGTGAAAGATCAGCAAAACATGTCGAAGGAGTTCTCTCAAAAGACCTCCACCAAGTTCTATTTCCATAAAGAAAATTTCTAGAAAGTTATATATGCATGCTTCCCGTTTGATTAAATTCATCATCAAAGTCAGAGTCAGACACTAGTAAACACACGTTGCAGAAGTTGCAATCCTTTGTTATTTTTCATTGCAATCCTGGGTCTGTCGTCCCTATCCCAATTTTTATATTCCTTATTTTACATTTGATCTTGTGTCAATTTGTGGTTAATCGTATTAGTAACTTAATTGATACCCTATATTAGTATATTAGATACAAGAGTTTCAAAACATAACATTTGCAACTAGAACTAACCACAAAGAGATATGCATGTATGGCAATGCTTGTTATAAGAACATGTTATGATAGAAACATAGCACTTGGACAGATTAGACAGACATATCATGAACTCGATGGTGTGCGTCTGTGTGAACATAATTTACTTAATTAATTTTGATAATTTATTATATATTATGATGATTTAAAATTATGTTTCAGAAAGAAAAAAAAACATCATTTCAAGACATTAACCATTTAAGTAAATATGATAGGTTTATTGTGATTTTGTAGAAAAATAACGAATAACGCCACAAACTTCAGGGGAACAGATTAATATTGAATAGTTTCATATCTCAGGTAATACAAAAAATAAAATAAAAGATGGGAAAATTTCACTGGTTTAAGGATTAAGGACTGGTACATTAATCAATAGTTTATCTTAAAAAAAAAATCAGTATTTAGGAGGAGGAAGTAGCCAAGTGGAACCCTTGATGTAACCAAGAGTGAGGAAAGGCCTAACTTCGTTTTGATCAACATCTTGTGTGTAAGGCACTCTCTTCTCTTGGTGTGACCCTGGTCCGAAACACTTGTACTCTCCATAGAAGACCGTCCTGCATTCATACAACATTATATTATCGAATTTACTACATGAAATGGAGACATATACGTAGATGAGATGTTATGAAATGTTACTTGTCATATGCGCGTTGGAAGTTTTCCCTCCAGCCAGATGGGTTGACCACGCTACTCATCTCTGTAAAAGCATAGATAACTTTTGGATGGCTCATCCAAGACCGGCCCAAATAAATTCCGGTTCCGGTTCCAGTGACTTTGCAGTGCACGAACGTGTATCCGTTTTGCTCGTTCTCACTTTGTCTAGCTTGTGCAGTGATCACTCTTAATCCGTCTCCAACAGCGTGCAGTTGCGTGTTCTATCGATTTATATACAAATATGTATTAGTCAAACATGCTATACGTACTTATTGTTACATATTAAGAGATATCTATAATAGTTTAAGGTTACCAAGTACAAGGAAGCTCCTCTTCCGAAGATAAAATCATAGGTTCCTTCGATGTAACAGTCCTTAAAGAAATGGTTGCCTTTGTCGTCGCAAAGAGTATCTTGAAAACCGTGGAATTTACAGCTGTAAAAAGCTGCTTTGTCGCCGTTGATCCTCATAGCTAGAGCTTGTCCTTGTGTACCTGGTTTCGGCATAGGAGAAGTATTCTATAGAATAACAAAAAATCAAATATATTAGATCAGTACAATAGCAAGTAATGTAATAACTCGAAGGTATTTATAGTTCACATACCTTGATGATGAGGTTAGCTGCCAAGAAATAGTCAGACCAGACTATAAGAGTTGCACTCTCTACGGTTCCGTACTGAGCGGCCGTCCCGTGGTAAGTCAAAATAGTTTCTGAACCAGGTTGACCAAGCAATGTAACGAATGGTCGAGCTACGTCGATGGTGACCTTTTCATTGTATACACCTGGAGCCAACTTGATGATCACACGGTTCTTGTTTCCTGTCGGAATGCTTTTGATCGCTTCGTTTATTGTCTTAAAGTTGGCGCCTCCTTTTTGATTCACCTGCAATGAGATATTCACTCGTTTAGAAAGATCTATGTTAAAAATTTAAAAGATACATTTTTACATTTATAATGCATTTTATTAAATTATAATTTAAAAAAAAATTGTGTTTATTGAGTGTGTTAACACTGAACAAAAGATTAGACTACATTGTAACTTACGGTGATAATTTGTCGTGCTGTTTCAGCAGCTTCCAGGGCAGGGTCTAGGGTTCCTTTTCTCTGGGAATAGGGTGCAACATTTGTCTGGAACCATTGAGGGATTTGGGACCTGTCTTCTGGAATCGGCGCTGTATCGGTGGCTAGAACCACTGGAGAGGCAAAAGCGACTAGGAATGCAACTATGGTCAGAGAAATGTAACCCATCTTTTTTTTTTTTTTAATATGTTAATTATTATCTTTTCTTTTTCTTACAAAATAAAAGAAAATAACTAAAAAGGAAACAGAACAAAAAATTTACACTACCAGATTATTTACTATTGAAGAAATAAAGAAAGCATCGAAGAGGTTTATATACTTGGTTTGCTCGTCTCTGACCGGACAGTTCTAATTTTTTACTATTATCGTTTGTGGTTCATTTTTGTTGAAGCTTTTCCAATAAAGGAGAAGTTACAGGTTGTAAAGTCAATACGTTGGTTGACCTTTCCAAATAAAATTCTGTTATTATATTTTTCTATTTTTAAATTTACCTAAACCACATACTGTTTGAATGTAAATTTACTAGACACGATATTAAGAAATTTTTCATAATGAGGTATTTTTCATTATTGTAATTTATGGGTTTCGAATGCGGGAGAATTGCCAAATGTGACTCAAAACTTGGAGTCAAACCCAAAAGAATACCCAAACTTGGGTCAAAGGCAAAAGTAACTTAAAAGGCTATTGAAATTACAACTACCCCCCTTGTGAACAAACAAAAAAACGGAAACTTTTTTACGTTTCTAACCCTCGCAAGTCGTCTGTTCAGACGACTTGAAAATAAGTCGTCCAGACGACTTAACTTAAAGTCGTCTGGACAGTTATTCTTAAACATAATTTAAAAAATTTGTAAAAAATATTTTGATAAGTGAAAAATGGGAATTATGTAATTAACATATGTCTTAAGAGATATAAATTAAGATATAACAAATTTCAATTGTTTTCAGCATAGATGAGTGAAAGTAGTGTGTCATGATATTCTTTAGCTTATGTTTCATCAACATATGTTGTAGTATTGTATGTGTTCTTAGGGTTAGATTTTGGAAAGCATTAAAACCGTTTTTGAAAAATTTTAAAATTACCTAAGCTTGTTCATTTCTGTGTATAGTAAACAGCATTGAAGTATAATTTGATTTTATAACGTGGTTAGCTAGTTAATTTAGTCATTTAAGTTTAGGGGTTCAGTTTAGGGTCTGGGATGACTTAATATTTAGTCGTCTATAAACGGACGACTAAATATTAAGTCGTCTGATGTACATTATCCGCCAGACGACTTATTTGAACCGGACGACTGTACTTTTAAAGCTAACCGGATTATTTACCCAATATATAAGGTGATTTTTTTTTTACTCACTTTTTAGCGAAATTCAGAAAACCCTAACGCCGTTTCTCTCAAAGGTGATTTCGAGGCGATTTTGATACAATACAAAACCAAGGTAAATCGAAGGCTTCTCTTGCAGATTTATGGGTTTTTATTAGGATGGATGTTGTTTTCCTTTACTTTTACCGTTTGGTTTTGTGTTTTCAACGCTTTCGGGAAATTTTGGTTTCAAATTAGGGTTTCAAAAATTGGGTATTTCAATCGACTTGTTGTTTAGTTAGGTTGGATGTTGTTTTCCTCTCATTTTACGGTTACGATTTGTGATTTCCAGCAATTTGTGGATATTTTCATTTCAAATTAGGGTTTCAAAGATTTGGGATTTCAATCGATTTGTGGTCTAGTTTGGTTGGATGTTGTTCTCCTCTCATTCGTCTGGTCAGCTTTCAAATGTTCTACTGGAAGTCTTGGTAGACTTATAATTAAGTCGTCTGGAAAGTCTTCCAGGTGGACGACCCAGACGACTTAATCTAAGTCTTTCAGGTGGACGACCCAGACGACTTAGAATTAAAATGTTTCCAATTCGTTTCTTGTTTGCAGATGGCGTATCAGCATGGACCTCACTTCTTGAAGCCTCTGCTTCCTTGTTTCGAGTGTGGCGTGGTATACACACGCTCTCTATTTCTCCTCTGTTTATTTCCTTTGCTTATCTTCTCCTTTGTTGACTTGTAGCCAATACCACTTGCCTTCTACTCACAACACGTACAAGGCAAGCCGAACGAAGGAAAATGGACACTACGATCGGACGCTTCACACCAAACTTGGGAAGTTATACAAGAAGGAGGAAGACTCACCGATGGTTGGGAAGACTTCGTCCAAACACACTCCCTTTGCATCGGTGACATTCTCGTGTTCAAAAAGGAAGGAGACATGGTATTTCATGTGACTCCTTTCGGTCGTAGTGGTACTGAGATTCAGTATACATCTCCTCAAGTGGATGATGCTGAGGATTGTGCCTCAACTTCCTCGCCTCTTCCTAAATGATGGATGTTTGTCTTGCTATTGTCTTATTGTAATGGATGACTTCTATGTTGTTGTCCCCTTGTTTCAACTTTTATAACTACAACAACTCCTTTTATAACTTATGAGTAATGGATGATCAACTTTTATAACTACAACAACTCCTTTTTCCTCTATGTACAAACCATGGTAACACCATTGTGGATGGTCTTAGTAGACGACTAATAATT